>JAODAL010050997.1:0-26998 GCA_025379985.1 Phyllomedusa bahiana | reverse complement strand
AAAAACAAAATAAAATTTCACCTCTAAAATTATTAGATTCTGATTACGGAAAATGTGTGTATATACAGGATTTCATCTATAACAATGTATTGACTCCTAGGGCCACATGTATGAAACGCTTTTGGTCTAAAACTCACTTTTTTCCCCATAGGTTTCTCTGGGGAAAAAAGTAAGTTTGAGACCAAAACTGTTTCATATATGTGGCCCCTAATTTCTGTGACAACTAAAATCTCTTCTTTGGACCCAAAAATATTTAGAATATAATTAGAGATGGGCGAATTTCTCGAAATTCGGTTCGCTCACTTCGCCGACTTTCCTGACATAATATAACTTCGTTCCAAATTAAACTTCGGGATGAATCACGTTAAAAAAACCTATTTCCAGGCTGCACAGAGCCTGCAGGGTGCTGTAGAACTTTTGTGCCATGCTTAAATATGCAGGGGGAGCTTGGTTTGGTCTTCATACAATTTGTGTTTTAGTATGACACGCACATACTGCCGCCGCCCTAGAATCGCTTCACAAAAAATTTCCCCATGGGCACTTAAGAGGGCAAAACTGACCAAAAAACTGAAGGGGGAATGTAGCATGATAAAGTCATGCCAGCGACAGCTGGAAAAAAACAAGCTGAGGGCTCAGGTGGCAACATGAGAGACAGAGTGGAGGGGGACGGAAAAGCAGCCACAGCAGCAGAGGTCAGAGAGTGGCAAAATTTGACTTTCTGGAGGTTGGCAAAAACAGGAGTAGGCAAAGAGTGGCACAATGACCCCAGTGGGGAATTTTGACGAAAATCAACAGCAGAAGCATAAAGTCAGACAGTGGCACAATGACATTCTGGAGGTGGCAAAAACAGGAGTAGGCCACAGAGGGGCAAAAATACACAGTGTGTAGGTCACGGCAGCAGCCACAGCAGCAGCAGGAGGTCAGACAGTGCACAATGACACAGTGTGTAGGTCACGGCAGCAGCAGAAATGAGGTCAGACAGTGGCACAATGACAGTATGGAGGTGGCAAATACAGTAGTAGGCCACAGAGTGGACCAATGACACAGTGCGTAGGTCACGGCAGAAAGCCACAGCAGCAGCATGAGGTCAGACAAATGGCACAATGACAGAGTGTGTAGGTCAGGGCAGCAGCCCACCAGCAGCAGCATGAGGTCAACAGTGGCACAATGACACAGTGTGAAAGGTCACGGCAGCAGCAGCATGAGGTCAGACAGTGGCACAATGACATTCTGGAGGTGGCAAAAACAGGAGTAGGCCACAGGAGTGCACAATGACAGTGTGGAGGTCACAGCAGAGACCACAGCAGCAGCATGAGGTCAGAGAGTGGCACAATGACAGAGTGTTTAGGTCACGACAGCAGCAGCATGAGGTCAACAGGGCACAGTGAAATTCTGGAGGTGGCAAAAACAGAGTAGGCCACAGAGTGGGACAATGACACAGTGTGTAGGCCCACGGCAGCAGCCACAGCGGGCAGCATGAGGTCAGACAGTGGAAACAATGACAGAGTGGAAGGTCACGACAGCAGCCACAAACCCAGCATGAGGTCAGACAGTGGCCCCAATGCCACAGTTGTAGGTCACGGAAAGCAGCCACAGCAGCAGAAAGGGAGGTCAGACAGGGGCACCATGACATTATGGAGGTGGCAAAACAGTAGTAGGCCACAGATTGGCACAATGACAGAGGTGGAGGTGACGGCGGAGGCAGCATGAGGTCAGACAGTGGCACAATGACAGAGTGTGTAGGTCACGGCAGCAGCCACAGCAGCAGCATGAGGTCAGACAGTGGCACAAGACACAGTGTGTAGGTCACGGCATCCAGCCACAGCAGCAGCATGAGGTCAGACATTTGGCACAATGACATTCTGGAGGTGGCAAAAACAGAGTAGGCCACAGAGTGGAACAATGACACAGTGTTAGGTCACGGCAGCAGCCACAGCAGCACATGAGGTCAGACAGTGGCACAATGACAGAGTGTGTAGGTCACGGCAGCACCCCACAGCAGCAGCATGAAGGCAGACAGTGGCACAATGACACAGTTTTGGTAGGTCAGGGCAGCAGCCACAGCAGCAGCATGAAGGTCAGAACAGTGGCACAATTTGACATTCTGGAGGTGGCAAAAACAGGAGTAGGCCACAGCGTGGGACGATGACACAGTGTGTAGGTCACGCAGCAGCCACGACAGAAGCATGGGGTCAGACAGTGGCACAATGACAGAGTGTGTAGGTTACGGCAGTAGCCACAGCAGCATGAGGTCAGACAGTGACACAATGAAAACAGTGTGTAGGTCAGGGCCCGGGCAGCCACAGCAGCAGCATGAGGTCAGACAGTGGCACAATGACATTCTGGAGGTGGCAAAACCAGGAGAAGGCCACAGAGTATGACAATGACACAGTGTGTAGGTCACGGCAGCAGCCACAGCAGCAGAATAAAGGTCAACAGTGGCAAAATTTGACAGAGTGTAGGTCACGGCACAGCAGCAGCATGAGGTCAGACAGTGCACGATGCCCATTCTGGAGGGGCAAAACAGTAGTAGGCCACAGAGTGGCACAATGAAAGAGAGTGGAGGTGATGGCGCAGCAGCTTTGAGGTCAGAGAGGGCACAATGACTTCTGGAGGTGGCAAAAACAGGAAATAGGCCACAGAGTGGCACAATACACAGGTCAAGGTCACGGCAGCAGCCACAGCAGCAGCATGAGATCAGACAGTGGAAAATGACATTCTGGAGGTGGCAAAAACTGGAGTAGGCCACAGAGGGGCAAAATGACAGAGAGTGGAGGTGACGGCGGCAGGAGCAACCGCTGAGGTCAGAGAATTGCACAATGACACAGTGTGGATGAATGGCACCAGCAATAACAGCAGCAGAGGTCAACATGGCACAATGACACAAGTGGAGTGGGTGGCAATACCAGTCCCTGGTAAAGAAGGTTGGTGGCAAAATGGAGAAACTGGCAGCAGATGTGTGGCATCAGGCAGGTGCGGCATCAGAATAGTGGTGAGGCAGGTAGTTTGAACCCAACCCCATTTCCACAGTTTGGGTGAGGCGGCATGGCTGATGTTTGTCTGACGCCTAAGGCATTGGTGTGTGGAAATCCTGCCGATCCACACCGATTCATCTTGACAAAGTCATTCGTTCCACATTTCCTGTGGACAAGCGGTTCCCTTGGGGTAACGATGGCCCCCGCCGCACTGAACACCCGCTGGGGATGCCCACACAACTGGTGGCAGGACAGCTTCTCCACTGCAAAACTCGCCAAGTTGCGGCCACACATCCAGTTTGGCTGCCCAGTAGTCCAGCGGATCTCTAACTGTGGTGGCAGAGTGCTTTCCAAGTAGGCCACCACCTTTTGATTCAGGGTCTGCCCAGGTCCCTGCTGCTGCTGCTGCTGGTGACTGCCCTCCTCACTAGGTGGGTAAGGAAGCTGCTCATCAGTGACTCCAGACTTAGTTTGCTGCTGATGGAGCTGGTACGCTCCGACCCCCCCAACTTTCCCCAGCAGCCGCGGCAGTAGTACGTGATCGCTGAAGAAACCCCCCGGTCAGACCTGTCAGAGGGAGGACGATGCCGGGACATAGGCAGCGGCCCAAAACTGACACGGAGGGTTTCCCTATAGTATTTTAAGTTTGTCCTCCCCCCTCCAATAGCGGGGAAAAGGCTCCCCTTTTGGACCGGTAGCGAGGGTCCAATAGGGTGGAGAGCCAGAAGTCATCCCTCTGCCGGATGCTGACTATTTGGCATGTCACTAGCCAGGCAAATCATCATGCTGTGCGGGCCATCTGCAAAAGTGACTCCGAGGGGCTCCCTGGCTCCATCTCCACATTATACTGCCACGGTGCTTGCGGGTCATCTGCCTCATCTTTCTCATCTCCATCTACCTCCTCCAGCGCTCCTCCTCTCTTGTCACCTGGGTAGAAAATTTCCCCTCATTTCACCAGACAATGCTTCTGCTCCAATGTCCTCCTCTCCTCCTCCATTTCAGTCCCCACCGACTCAGTGGCCGCGAATATAGTCGCCACGTCTCCAGTCCCCTGCCAGACAGATTTTTCAGCATCTTTCCAGGACATGAAGCATGGAATGACGTTATTCATCCCGTAGTCCTGGCGACCTGACAAATAAACGTGGCCCCCTCGAATGGCCTCAACAAACGGCATGTGTCCACGCATGAGCTGCCACGGCTGACTCAAAGTTACACAGAGGAGTACTCCTGTCCACCTGTATCATCAAAAAATCGTTAATGGCCTTTCTCTGTTCATACAGTAGGGCCAACTGTGCAGGCTGGGGAAATTTCCAACGGTTGGGAAACATCGCATATCAGATGTGTAGGGGAGGCCGTTCTGCCGCTGCAACTCGCAGGGGTGTTCTGGCTTTGTAGAATGGAGAAGTGCATGCACAATTTCCCGGCCATTTTCAGAATCTTCTGAAGATCGGGAAGACTTCAGGAACCTTTTCACAACCAGATTGAACACGTGCGCCATGCAAGGCGCATGGACCATCCCTCCTCGGTGCAGCGCGGACACCATGTTACTCCCATTGTCTTCGCTGCCAAGTAGCTGCTGACTGCCCTCCTCAATTTGTTCATCCTCGCTATATATTTGGGGCTGAGCCCAGACCACATAGTAGATCTCTGGGCAATGAGGGAACCGGATGGGACAGAGGCGGGTTGAGGACAGGTGAGGGTCGCTGACCCGCTCCCGGGGCCCTGCCCAAATAAGGGTGTTTCTGACGTTCCCACCGACTCTTGGCTGGGGTTGTCAGATGTCATCTGGGAGGAAGTGGATGACCTAGTCAACCAATCAAGAACCCTTGGGTGGCTAGTCAGCACACGGCCGCTTGATGACAGCGGCAGTTGTGCCTCACCGAGTGACCCCTGCAAGCGACGTTCCCCTTGCTGTGCTGCGACCTGGGCCTGGAATGTTTTGTGCCTCTGCCAAATCGCAGGTGAAGAGCCTGCCACCCTCTTGTCTGACATACTGCTTGTTCTAAAATGTACAGACACTGTTTGATGAAGATATCTGTATATGATAAATACACACCCTGTATTTGACTCCAAATGAACCCACTAAGAAGCTTGGGTAACCCTTGGATATAAATTGCGCTCCACAAATGGGCAGGAGAAAATTGACTTGTAATGTGCCTTTTTAAAAACTCTGTGTATTTTACTGAAAATAAAAGCACAAACAGGCTTAATTAACCTTCGGATATTAATTATGCTACAGAATTTCTTCTGTGGCGGTGAAAAACAAAGTTTCTTTTACTGAGTACAACTGCAGAACAACGCTTAATTAACCCCTGGATGTAAATTGCGCAAAAGAATTGAGCAACCAAAAACTACAAGCTTTGTAGCGTGTTACAATGGCGTGTTTTCTACGCTACACAACAAGAGAATAAATTGTAATTAACCTTCGCTTGTGAATTAGGCTGCAGGAAAAATTTATTTTTTGGCGGTGAAAGACGGTTTATTTTAGTCACCACAGCAGAAAAACAACGCTTAATTAACCCCTGGATGTAAATTGCGCCAATCAATTGAGCAACCACAAACTACGAGCTTTGTAGCGTGTTACAATGGCGTGTTTTCTACGCTACACAACAAGAGAAAAAATTGTAATTAACCTTCGCTTATGAATTAGACTACAGGAAAAATGTATTTTTTGGCGGTGAAAAAGACGGTTTCTTTTAGTGACCACAACAGCAGAACAACGCTTAATTAACCCCGTGATGTAAATTGCGCAAAAGAATTGAGCAGCCAAAAATGAAGATGGTAATTTGTATTGTAAAAGCACTGTTTCTTTAGATGAATACAACAGGAACAGCTTAGATCCCCCTTGGATATTCAATGTGCTGTGTGCAGATAGCATTAAAATGTATATGCAGCTGCATTGGACGCACACTGGACTTCAGATCCAATACCCCACAAAATCAGAAATAGAACGTTAAGAGAAGCAGTCTCTGAGACAAGCTGAGACTCCCTCCAAAAATCGCTGTATAAAAATCAGTTCTTCAGTAAGAGCTATTACAAGCAGCCGCGGCAGCACCTTCCCTAATCAGTACAGTGAGAGCGGTATGAGCTCCCAGCGTCGCGCCCGGACTTATATAGTGCGGTGATGTCACAGAATCCCGCCGGTCTCTGATTGGCTTCATCTCTGCATATGTCATGCAGGCTATGCCCTTCTTCCTCCCAGAGTGCTTTGCCCCATGAAACGTCATGTGCTTGCAGTCATTTTATCAATCAAAAGCACACTTCGTTCACGCGAAGTACCCCAAACTTCGACTTCGTTCAGAACCGAAGTTTTTCTGAAATTCTAAACAAATTCCACTTCGTTAGAATCAATTCGCCCATCTCTAAATATAATATTACAAAATTAGAGCACATGCATAAGATAAACATTAAATAAAGGAGATTTCCACCAAAAAAATTGAAAACTAGTCATAAATTAGATGACACAAGGCATTTGTTGAGCTGGCCAATATCAATGCACAAGACTAAAAGATGGAGTTCCCTTTAGGCTACCCATAGGCTCAGTCATGCTCGAAACTCCCATAAAGATGAATGGAGGGCGCACTTTTCTTTTGGACAGACAGCAAAAGCGCCATATGGGAATGTAGTATATGTAAATAACTAAGCACCCAATTAAGTGGACCAGTAACCTAGTTTAGTTTTTACTGTATAATATCTAAAAACAAGGGCCATCAATTTCTTTTTAGTGTGATAATTAGCCTAAATGTGAGTGTAGTAATAATCTTTATTTATATAGCGCCAACATATTCCGCAGCACTTTACAATTTAGAGGGTATAAGTATAGACATTACACATTAAAAAAACTACTACAGATAAGACACAAGGTGTGAGGGCCCTGCTCGTGAGAGCTTATGGGTGAGACGAAGGGTAAGAAGTGCTGAGTTTACAATGGTACAGCCAAGTTTCATAAATATGGTGGTTTGGGTGAACCTGCCACCCTGACAGTACATCTACTGTATATACAGATAAGTGCCTGTGAGTGCCCTAGAGTAAGGAGTGACAGATGTGTGTGATAGCAGGTGGGGTAAGCAATTAGGGATCTTGGTAGGCCAGACTGAGAAATACGTTCTCAAGGCACTCTTAAAACTATGAGGGTTGTGAGTGTGCCTGATCGCCCGCGGTAGCATGTTCTAGAGAACTGGTGCAGCTCGTGTGAAATCTTGGAGGGCATTAATAATTAGGATGCAAAACTAAAAATTGGCACCATGATGGAGTTGATGGTAGTTCTCTTACATTATCTGATGTACAGCAAATATCAAATACTTTATGCAAGGTTTATATTTTGATTTTATCACTTTATATTCAGTTTGTTTAGGGAATATACTGTACTGCAATCTTGGTTAGAAAAAAATGTGTTGCAAGTATTTTCTCAACTATTACTCCTACGGCTCACATCAAGTACTGGTGACACTCTTAAGGTTGTACAGTTTGAGAAAAGCTCGAAAGGCCACACAATTTTTATAGTCATAAAAAAAGGGCTCTAAACTTTGAATTAATCTTGATTAAAGGAGTTCTTTGGGAGTTTAACAAATTAACTCAGCAGCAGAAATGTTATAAAATAAAAAATAAAACCTCCATTAATCATCTGTTAAGTCCTCCTCTGCTCCAGCGTCAATGTGCTGGTGTTCCTACCAGTGATTCCAGCAGTGATTATATGCCATATAGTCAAGTGAGCACTGCAGCCAATCACTTGCCTCAGCAGTGATGCCAGTGTATACGGCAAAAGCCTGCTGAGTGATTGGTTGCTGAAGTCACGTAGATTCATGGCCACCAATGCCAGATTATTTTACACCATCGGTCAAGCTTATTAGTATGCCCCATCTTTCAAAAACATTTTTTTAATTGAAATTATAAAAACAACAATAGTTTAACAAATGCACCAAAAAAGCTACACATAGATCTAAAATCAAAATTAAATCTTTCTTTCTCGTAAAACTTTCCGCTAGTTCAAATCCAGTGTCAAAAATTGGTCATTTTCAACTGAAATTGTTGCCAGATTTCTTTTATAACATTGCTAAGTGCAAGTAATTTTTGATTATTTTCAATGTAAATAAAGTAGGTTTACTATTTGTCACCGATACATGAAGTGTAAGAAGTACAACAAAAAAATGAGGTACACAATCAACCAATAAAGAGAAGCACGTCTTATGATGGCATAAATTTCAGAAGAAAACTACTGCTTGAAGTTCAATGTATAGATCTTTAGCATCAATATCTTCTTTGAAATTGTGCTTTAAATAGTTTTTAAAAGGTTGGAGGTCAGAGCGGGTGAAACCCCCTTATGGCTTGCGCCCTAGTCAGTTGCCTAGTATGCCTTAATGGTAGCACCACCTCTGACAGCATGTCATCCCCGTGGGAAAAGAAACAAAGATTGGTGGAAATTTGACAGGTGAGCAATGGATTTTTAATACAATTTTCTGCCAAAAATTTAAATTTTTGTATAGTTTGAATAGATTGCTTTTGGGTTTCGATCAACTTTTCTCTGTGATCAGGGGAAAAAAAATCAACCATCACTACCTTTTTTTCCGACCAAAAAAAAATCAATCAAAGGCGCAATCAAAGGGTGTCCCTGCTCATTCGGGTCACTGGGTGTTACATCACCCACAGAGCCGGGGGGAACGGCGCCGTCCCCGGGGCCCTAGAGTGGCCCAGAGTTGTCTTGAGAAACCAGGACTAACACACTGAAAGATTAAATGTATTTGCATATATGAAATGCTAATACATTCCAAAGTGTTAAAAAAAAAAAAAGAAAAAATATTCTCCCCAGGGAATAAAAAAAAAAAAGTAAAAAAAACCCTAAAAAGTATAAAAAAAGAAAAAAAAAAATAAATAATAAATAAAAATAAAATTTAATAAAAAAAGTGCAAAAATTACACACACAAAAAGACCTACACATTTTTGGTATTCCCAACGACCATAAAACCTGTAGAATTAATCTAACAAGTTTTTAAGTGGGAAATTGAAGGGTTTAAAAAAAAAAAAAAAATACGCAATTATTTATAAGTGTATTAGCGATTCGTTGACATTTTAACGGGTCGATAGTCGATATCGTAAAATTATAAACACGGTATTAAATAGTCAAAAAATTTATCGCGATGACCTTTTAAGAAGAGGAACAACACCTTCATTCTTACACCCAAACGGGGCTGGAGAAGCTGGAAATTTAAACATCCCAGCAGTAAAAATGGATCGTGCTACATCTTGGGCAACACACTTGGGTTTAAATAAAAGCCACAGAAAAAAAGTCAAGACCATTACATCCCTGTTTGTACCACAGCACCCCCTTTAAACCCGCATCACCCAAAATTTTTAAAAAAGTCCCCGAAGGATATTATTTTGAACCATCTTTTTACTTAAACTGGACATTGACTACCCTTTCCTAGAAGAGCATGACCCTTTAAAAACCTATCTGACCCACAGTTTTAAAAAAAGTGCCGGAAAAAGGATCTTTGAACCCCTTTTTTGTTGAATACATTGATATCCCTGTCCGGGGGCCACAGCTGGGGCCCCAAAAACCTCAGACCCCCAGATTAAAAAAAGGGGCCGGAAAAAGAGTCTTTAAACCACCTTTTTTTAGTTTGAACGGCATTAACTATTTCTGTCCTTACCCCATAGACCATTAAACCTGTCTGCCCCACAGTTTTAAAAAGTGCTGGAAAAGGAGTTTTCAACCACCATTTTAGTTAAAACTGGACATTAACTATTTTTGCCCGTACCCAGTATACCATTAAACCGCTGACCCACAGATTAAAAAAGTGCGGGAAAAGGGTCTTTGAACCACCTTTTTAGTTTCACTGGACTTGACTATACCTGTCCTTGGCCACAGCATGACCCCAAACTACATGCCCCCAGATTTAAAAAATCCCGAAAAAAGGGGGTTTTGAACCACCATTTTAGTTGAACTGGACATTGACTATATTGTCCGGGGTCCAGCATGGCCCCAATCTGTCGCCCCACAGATTAAAAAAGTGCCGGAAAAAGGAGTCTTTAAACCACAATTTTAGTTGAACGGGACATTGACTAAATCGCCCTTTTAAACCACATATGACCCCTAAACCTGTTTGATCCACAGCCCCAAGGTGGGCACTATGCATTTGTACTGACGTTTTTAGAAATTTTTTTTTGGTAACTGACATTTGTTTACAGATTTTTTTAGGGAATTTTTATTTATATTTTTACATTTCATTTTGCTTTTTTTTAAATGTGATAACATACAAAGGTATTTTTTACACGTGAGATTTGTTAATTCGCCCCGCACACCCCATATAATAAAAATTTCCTAATCACCCCCAAAACACTTCTTAGTTGAGAAACATTTGCCCCCGGCTTCTGGAGTGATTCAGCCAATAAATTCAAGGGTTTCATTTTTCCTCCAAATCCTTTTCAGTGATTAGGGACAGACATCCCGGGAGTCAAATGATGCGACCCCATAGTGACCCCCCCCAGAAAATTTTAAGCCTAAAATTTTGTGCTTTTGTTCCAGCAGGGGAGCCCTTTTTGACCACTAACCTCACAGAAATCCCCTTTTTTTTCAAATCTGATTTTTAGGAAATTTGAAGCTCCCTGATTGCCTTAACGGGGAGACCCAGTGCTGCCGTCAGCCATCTTTTAAAACCGGAGGCCAGCGCCAGGAAAATTACAGTGGGGGGGGGGGTGGAGCCCGGGGCAGCTTTGTCTCTATTAACACGTGGGTCCAGCTGCCAGGGCCGAGTTCAGGGGGTGCATGAGACCCCGGGCTGGCGTCCGCTTCTATTAAACCGGTAAAATGCCCCTTTTGAAGCAGCACCGAAAACAGTCGTGCTGAAGCAAGTGGGGAGCGGAAATTTTAGGGGGAAAACCTCCACCTTCCCCCAGTACACATTTTAAAACCTGGGGAAAGTTCCCCCCATATGAGTACGGACCAAATTTAAGCTTTACTTGGAAATACGGGGGTTAACGCTCCCGCTCCCCCCAGGGCCCTTTTTCTTTGGGATTCTTTTTTTCCCTTTTACCCAAAGTGCTGGAGGAAATGTTCTGTTTTTTTGTTTCTGTCCTCTCCATACACCCGTCCTCTGAAAACCTACCCCTTTGGTCAAGTCCCTGTACCCCCTTTTACAATTCAGAGGAATTTTTTTACCAGCTATTTTTTGTACAAAAGTTTTTAGTATTAAATTCTAAAAAACCCTTTTTAAAATAGGATGGAAACCCACCATGCTTTTTTCCTTTTTTTAATTGTATAAAAGGGTTTCTCAATACCCCGGGATTTTCAGCATGTTAAAAAAATCTTTCAAAAACAATCATTTTTTCAATATGTTCCATTAAAAATGTCCTACCATTCCCGTTTTTTGACAGAACCATCACCCCTTTACCACCTTGACAAAATTTTGAAGAACAAATGTTGTTAGAAACCATATTTTTTACAATAGGACCGTAGTCTAGCTGCATTTCACAGCAAAAAGCCCCCAAAAATTCAAAATGACCCCCTGACCCCTTTTTTACAATTGTGAAGAAAAAAATGTCTGTTAGAAACAACATTTTTTTTTTAATAGGACCTTATATAGGCATTCAGAGCAAAATCCCCCAAAAATTCAAACATGACCCTTTACCCCTTTTGACAATTGTGAAGAACAAATGTCTGTTAAAAAATTTTTTTTAGAATTGGACCTGTAGATTGCTGCATTTCAAACAGCTACCCAAAAAAATTATAAAAAATACATTCAGCCATGTAAAAAAAAGTGATGGAGAAAAGCCTTAGAAGCCCATTTCTTTTCCAAAGGACCGTATAGCTGTAACTCACAGCAACATGAACTCAAAAAAAAATAAATAAGACTTCTAGCCACTATTAAAAATTGTGAGGAAAATGCCACTTAGAAGCCCCATTTCTGTTTCCCAAAACCATAAATTTTAGTGTTTTTTCACAGCAACATGACTCAAAACCATTGACAATGCAAAACTTCAAAAAATAAAGTGAGTAAAAAGGAATACGGGTTGTCATGAAACCTTGCTGTCTTTTCAGTCTCCTCACCAAAACCACAAAATGAAAATGTTTGGGGAATGAGAAAAAAATTTCAGTAAGAAATTTCATTTTTTAAAAAAAATTTTTCAAGAGGAACATTTTTGTTTGAAGAGGAATGTGAAGTAAGAGGAAAAAAATCGGGGACCCGGGAATTGGGGCCACAAAAACAACAAGGGCCTGCCCGTTCATCTTATGAAAGTCCAAACATTCCACATTCTGTGGAAAGCCGGGTCGTTTGCTTAATGACTCCCCACGTCTGAAAATCCCTCAATATGATGTGGCTGTGGGCAGGGCAAAACCTCTGTGGCGTGGGAAGAGCTGGGTCATTTCCCTTATGGATACCCAAAGTCTATGGGTCCGGAACACATACAAAAAACATCGGGGTTGAAACCCCAAAATCGTTTTCACCATGACTTAATGGTCTCTGGGTTTTTTTTGTGTGCCCTCATTGAGGTTGGTGAGGTGGTAAAAAAAAATTCCAGGGTCACCCATTTAAGGGTTTTTTGGGCCACCTTTCCCGCTGCTCACGCCGCTACGGCAATTTTCACCTACTGCTGTCCGCGCTGATGTTGTTCCACCGTGACATTTGAAAACATGAAGCAGACCAACGATTCTCCAGTTGCTCCCCCAAACAGCAAGGCTCCCTTTTCCTGCTTTTACCTCTATTTGGGTGGGGGGAAGGGAAAAAGCTGAGTTTTTTTTTGTACGGGCCCGGGGGGGGCCACCCAGCAACTGTTTGTTCATTTTTTGGCCTTAATGCGGATCATGTTGGAGGAAAAGAGCATCCAAACATCATGGGAAAAAGATGGAGCCTTTATTTCCCAAACCCTGGTCCGGGGGGACTAGCAAATGATCTTTCCCCATTTTCCCCCTCCCCTCAAATTCGGGCCCAACCTCTTTTTCCAGGGAGGGACGTCGTAACGTTTTGTCTAGGAATCCTCCTCCTCCTCCCCTTCCTCCGGGACAGCTTCAACACAGCCCCGACTTCCTGAATGATGGGACCCTGAAAGCTGATGCGCCGCCTTGCAAAAGCCCTGGACTCCCCAACCCCTGCCCAATGAAAACCGATAAAATTTTAAAATGTCGGGGCTTGTGGATTCGACGGAGAGAAAGGACATGTCCGCTCGGTCGTCTCCCCCGCCGTTGTGGCGGACCTGATGTTTAGGTGTCCCCAACCATCGTTTCCAGAAAATAAGACACCACAAACCATCGACAAGGGCATTGTCCGCACTGACCATTTTGGTGGCTTCTTCAAAACTGGCAAGGATGGTGCAGAGCTCTTTCACCTGCCTCCACTCTCAGTGGCTCAACACCACGAGGTCCGCACCGCTGCTTGTCAGGCCATGTGTCACTTCGTACTGCGTAATGGCATTGCGCTGCTCCCACAATCGCTGGAGCATGTGGAGGGTGGAATTCCAGCGTGTTGCCACGTCAACAATGAGACGGTTGACGGGGAGACCGAGCTGACACTGCAACGCAGCCAAGCGGGACGAAGCAGGGTGCGAACGGCGGAAGTGCGAACTCAGACCTCGAGCCTTCTTCAGCAGGCAGTCCAGACCCGGGTAGCTCTTTAGAAATTTCTGGACGACAAGGTTCATGACATGTGCCAGGCAAGAGATGTGCTCCAGCCTACCGATCTTAAGGGCGGCCAGCAGATTTCGCCCGTTATCGCACACCACCTTGCCTGGCACAAGGTTCTTGTCACCCAGCCAGCGCTCGGTCTCGTTGCGGAGAGCCGTCCACAGCTCCTGACCTGTGTGTGGACGGTCTCCAAGGCAGATTAATTTCAACACGGCCTGGTTTCTCTGGGCACGTGATGCCACCAGAGGACCTTGGGGGAAAGAGCCCTGCACCATCCCTGCGGATTTGAAGAGCGTGCGCCGAGCCTGAGAGCCACCGTCACCCCCAGAGACATCTACCCAGCTCACCCAGTGAGCTGTCACAGAGATATAGCGGCCTTGGCCGTGCTTACTAGTCCATGTGTCGGTGGTGAGATGGACTTTTCCGGACACAGATGCAGACAATGCGCTTGAAATTTTAGATGACACGTGGCTGGCCAGGGCAGGGACGGCTTTTCTGGCAAAGAAATGCCTGCTCGGCATCTGGTATTGGGGGCAGGCAAGGGCCATGATGTGGCGGAACCCATCTGTGTCCACCAGACGGAAAGGCAACATTTCCAAGGCCAAAAGCCTGGCAATGCCGACATTCAGGCTTTTGGCTTTGGGATGGTTTGGGTTAAAGTGTTTCTTCTGCTCCCAAACCTGGAAGACAGAAGGCTGGCTGCTAGACTGGCCGCTGTATGGCGTGCAGGTCGTCAAACTGGCGGAAGGAGAAAGGGTAGGATGGGTCTCTGGTGGTGCTGGTGGTACTCGGGCGACGGTGGAGGCTGAAGCGGAGGCTGATCCCTGATCATGACTCTGAGAGACATGGGCAGCTGAGGAACGCTTGGTGGTGGCAGAGGAGGAGGAGGCGGAGACAGAGGGTGTGACAGTGGTTGGAAGCCCGGCGTCGGTCTGGCCTTTTTTGGCCAAGTGTTGCCTCCATTTCAACTCATGCATTCGCTGCATGTGACTAGACATGTTGGTGGTGGTTAAACACCTAAGATTCTTGCCTCTACTTATGCGTTTACGGCAAAGGCGGCATATGACATCGCTGGGTGAATCAGAGGCTTGCTCAAAGAAGGCCCAGGCTTGAGAGGTCCTGGACCTTTTTGACGGCGATAAGCGAGGAGCGGGGTTTCCGCTGACCGTGGCTGGCGGAATCATATCAGCGGACTTCTGCGACCGCCCTCTCCCTTTTTGAGGCGGGACCCGTACTGACACTACCCCATCGTCTTCCTCCTCGTCCAGTGATGAAGCGCTCACAAGCAAATTCTGCTGAAAAGACCACGTTGGATCCGCAATGTCGTCATCATCATCATCAACACAGGTGACTTGGTCGTCCTGACATTCTGCATCCAGGAGCTGCGGGCTACAAGCAAGGGGCACTGCAAGGCGTTGCAAACCGCCCGGGATTTTTGCCGATTGACCGGCTTCCTTCTCCTCCTCTGATGGCATCAGTAACTGGGCGTCAGAGCAGACTAAATCATCCTCTTGATCTTTTAACATGACTTCTGACCCCAACCGCATTTTGTCATCAAAGAGGTCTTCAGAAAATGGATTATCCACAGTGGTGGGTACACGAGTTGACATTTGGGCTGCCTTCGCTTCATGTTGGACGGATGCTGATGATGCTGATGACGACATTTGTGGCCGTGACTGGGAGGACGAGGAGGTAAGACTGCTGGATGCAGGTTGCATTAACCACTGAAGAACAGATTGGCGACGCTGTTCGTTGCTGAGATTAACGGGGCCCTGACCCAGCGATGACAGGCCTGACGGTCCTGCAACTGACGATCCGCTGGCATGCGTGTTATCGCCAGCACTGGAAGGAGCACCTTCTCTCGTACCTCTACCTCCATGTCCTACCCCCCTCTTTGCTCACTTACCACCTGCATTTCGCTCCATGTTCAGAAAGATAAAAATTTGAGAAGGTATGGAAGAGTTTTGGAAGTCTCTTATTAAAAGACTTCAAATCACAGCTATTCAGAAATCCCTCAAATCAAAACAAAATTGCTGTATTCAAATTTAAGTGCAAAGTGCTTCGATCAACACAGCTGGACTGGGCCAAAGTGAAAAAACACGTATCTGAAATGTATACGGATAATAAACGGTATTTTTTGCACCTAAAAATACACCTGCGGTGACGACAAAATTGCTATATTCAAATATAAGTGCAAGGAGCCTCTATCAACACAGCTGGACTGGGCAAAGTGAAAAAACACGTATCTGAAATGTATACGGATAATAAACGGTATGTTTTGCACCTAAAAATATACCTGCGGTGACAAAAAAAATTGCTGTATGCAAATTTAAGTGCAAGGTGCCTCTTTCAACAAAGCTGGACTGGGCAAAAGTGAAAAAACACGTATCTGCAATGTATACGGATAATAAACTGTATTTTTGCACCTAAAAATACACCTGCGGTGACGACAAAATTGCTGTATTCAAATTTAAGTGCAAGGTGCATCTATCAACAAAGCTGGACTGGGCCAAAGTGAAAAAACACGTATCTGAAAAAAGTATAAAGGATAATAAACGGTATTTTTTGCACCTAAAAATACACCTGCAGTGACGATAAAATTGCTGTATTCAAATTTAAGTGCAAGGTGCCTCTATTAACAAAGCTGGTCTGCGCCAAAGTGAAAAAACACGTATCTGAAATGTATACAGATAATAAACGGTATTTTTTGCACCTAAAAATACACCTGCGGTGATGACAAAATTGCTGTATTCAAATTTAAGTGCAAGGTGCCTCTATCAAGAAAGCTGGACTGGGTAAAAGTGAAAAAACACATATCTGAAATGTATACAGATAATAAACGGTATTTTTTGCACTTAAAAATACACCTGCGGTGACGACAAAATTGCTGTATTCAAATTTAAGTGCAAGGTGCCTCTATCAACAAAGCTGGACTGGGTAAAAGTGAAAAAACACCTATCTGAAATGTATACGGATAATAAACGGTATTTTTTGCACCTAAAAATACACCTGCGGTGATGACAAAATTGCTGTATTCAAATTTAAGTGCAAGGTGCCTCTATCAACAAAGCTGGACTGGGAAAAAGTGAAAAAACACCTATCTGAAATGTATACGGATAATAAACGGTATTTTTTGCACCTAAAAATACACCTGCGGTGACGACAAAATTGCTGTATACAAATTTAAGTGCAAGGTGCCTCTATCAACAAAGCTGGACTGCGCCAAAGTGAAAAAACACTTATTTTAAATGTATACGGATAATAAACGGTATTTTTTGCACCTAAAAATACACCTGCGGTGACGACAAAATTGCTGTATTCAAATTTAAGTGCAAGGTGCCTCTTTCAACAAAGCTGGACTGACCAAAGGTGAAAAAACACCTATCTAAAATGTATACGGATAATAAAAGTGGAGTTTTGCACCTAACAAATAGACCTGCAGTTACTAGAAAAGATCTGTATCCTAATATAAGTTCAGGCTGCCCAACATACAAGTAATATTTCAACAGAAAACTGTTAAAAAAAAAGCCATTGCAATGCAATGTCTAAACTAAGTCTGAGCTGCACTATATCCACTATCCTTTAAAGAGCTTGTCTGTGTTCGGCCCGCCGCCCCCCCCCCCCCCACATCCCCTCATGACTTTACAGGGTTAGATGCTCCTTTAAAATTCTCAGCCTAACTAACTAAAATCTGCAAATCTCTAATCTACTTAAGTTCTAATGTTCACAGCTAAAAGTATAGCTGTCTCTGTGAACAAATAGAACAATTTCGCTGAGCTGTTTGCTGAGCAGTTTGCTGAGCTGTTTGGACAGAGGCAGAGCACACGTCCTACTCCTATGAGAAGCTGACACACACTGAGGCAGAACAGGAAACGCTGTTCTAGTTAAAACGAGGTCATATGATTTTTCCAGCCAATCGCAACCATACACATCCCAGTCACGACGTCGCACACACAGCTCACCCTGCTCTATTCTCTAAGCTGATTTGCTGGCCGCCAAAATGACAGGAAGTGCTGAAAATGGCGCGATATTAATAGATTATGCACAGATTTTAACCTAAATTATCGCGTGATCTAAAAAATCCGATCAACATAAAAACCGTGCCGATTTCAACTTTGTCGATAATAATCGCTCAACACTATTTATAAGTGAACTTAAACTATTCCCCCATAAAGTACAACTTGTCTCGAATAAAACGAGGCCTCATACAACTGCGTCATTGAAAAAATAAAAAAGTTACAACTTTTGAAACGCAAGGAAGCAAAAACTAAAAAAAAATTCTGGTCATTAACTACTTTTCAGGTGTTCGGCCTAAGGGATTAATTTAACCTGTCCCGAATCTGAAGCGCAACACTAGTCCTGAACAAACTCCCTAATGGTGGGATCATACTATATAATATTTTAGTACAGTAATGAAAATCAAACACAGGACTTAACTGAAGTGTACAATATAAAAAAAAAATTATAAGAAAATTTTAATATTTCCTTAAGAAATAAATAAAAAGGACACTTTTTTTGACTGGAAACAGAAAAGCCTAACATGCAAATCTTGTGAATAGTTCTATATAATTCTTTTGTATTCAATAGTTCTTGTGAAGGTTTTTCTTTGTGGTATTTTCAATTTTTATATTCATATGTTATATGTATACATAAATGTAGAAATTTTAAATACTGCAAAAAAAAGTAATTTAATTAGAATCCCAGTAAATTTTAACAATGTAATACAAAGTATCAGTTAAAGGTTTTTATTTTTCTCACCAAGCTGTTTCACTGAGTTTTAGGAGGTTTGCACTTGGTCTCATCAGGCTGTGGGTGGTTCTAGAGCAGTGATTACCATATTCAACTTCTGACATTGCAGGAGATGTTATCTCTAACAAGATTACAGATAAAGCCATGCTTTGCAGGCCCCACAACACATGTGTCTTTTGTTTTGTGAAGCTAATCTTGTAAGAAATAATTAGTGTTGAGCGATTATTATTGACAAAGTTGAAATCGGCACAGTTTTTATGTTCATCGAAATTTTTAGATCATGTGATAATTTAGGTTAAAATCTGTGCATCATCTATTAATATCGTGCCATTTTCGGCCAGCAAATCAGCTTACAGAATAGAGCAGGGTGAGATGTGTGTGCGACGTCATGACTGGGATGTGTATGGTTGCGATTGGCTGGAAAAATCACATGACCTCGTTTTACATAGAACAGCCCTTCCTGTTCATGATCAGTGTCTGTCAGCGTCGCAGAGCAGTAGGACATGCGCTCTTCCTGGGTCCAAACAGCTCAGCGAAATTATTCTATTTCTTCACAGAGAAAGCTCTACTGGTAGCTGTGATCCTTACAACTTAGTTAGATCAGAGATTTGAAGGTTTTATGTGGTTAGGTAGAGAATTTTAAAGGAGCATCTACTGCTGTAAAGTCACAGGGAGGAGTGGGGGTGGGGGGGGGGGCCCGCAGGCGAACACAGACAAGCTCTATAAAGAATACTAGATATAGTTCACCAAGACTTAGTGTAGACATTGCACTGCAATAGCTTTATTATTAACAGTTTTCTATTGAAATATTTCCTGGATATTGGGCAGCCTGAACTAATATTAGGATACACATCTTTTCTAGTAACTGCAGGTCTCTTTGTTAGGTGCAAAACTCCACTTTTATTACCAGTATACATTTCAGATAGGTGTTCTTTTTCAATTTTGCCCATTCCAGCTTTGTTGATATAGCCACCTTGCAGTTAAATTAGAATCCAGCAATTTTGTAGTCAGCACAGGTTGATAGGTGCCAAAAATACCTTTTATTATCCGAATACATTTCAGATACGTGTTTTTTCACTTTGGCGCACTACAGCTTTGTTCATTGAGGCACCTTGCACTTAAATGTGAATACAGCAATTTTGTAGTCACCACAGGTGAATTAAAAGGTGCCAAAAATACCTTTTATTATCCAAATACAATTCAGATACGTGTTTTTTCACTTTGCCGCAGGCCAGCTTTGTTGATAGATCTACTTTGCAGTTAAATTTGAATACAGCAACTTTGTAGTCACCACAGGTTGATAGGTGCCAAAAAATTCCTTTAAAAACTGCAGGGAGGGGTGTATGTTGTATGTTATCACACTTGAAAAAAAAGATAAAAAATGATAATAATGTAAAACTATAAATAAAACTTCCCTAAATAAATTCTGTAAACAAATGTCAGTTACCAAAAAATATACTAAATGACAGTCACTGTACAAAATAGCATAGTGCCACTTTGTGATCTGTGGGTCACACAGGTTTAAGAGTCATGCTGTGTCCCAGGACAGGTATGGTCAATGTCCAGTTCAACTAAAATGGTGGTTGAAAGACTCCTTTTTCCGGCACTTTTTAAATCTGGGGGTCATGCAGGTTTGGGGCTCATGCTGCGTTCCAGGACAGGGATAGTCTATGTCCAGTGAAACTAAAATGGTGGTTGAAAGACTTCATTTTCCGGCACTTTTTAATCTGGGGTCATGCAGGTTTGGGGCTCATGCTGTGGCCCAGGACAGGTATAGTCAATGTCCAGTTCAACTAAAATGGTGGTTGAAAGACTCCTTTTTCTTGCACTTTTTAATCTGTGGGTCAGACAGGTTTAATGGTCATACTGTGGTACAGAACAGGTATAGTCAATGTCTAGTGAAACTAAAATGGTGGTTGAAAGACTCCTATTTCCAGCACTTTTTAATCTGTGGGTCAGACAGGTTTAATGGTCATACTGCGGTACAGGACAGATATAGTTAATGTCCAGTTCAACTAAAATGGTGGTTCAAAGACTCCTTTTCCCGGCACTTTTTAATTTGGGGGTCAAACAGGTTTAGGGGTCATGCTGTGGCCCAGGACAGGTATAGTCAATGTCCAGTTCAACTAAAATGGTGGTTGAAAGACTCCTTTTTCTTGCACTTTTTAATCTGTGGGTCAGACAGGTTTAATGGTCATACTGTGGTACAGAACAGGTATAGTCAATGTCCAGTTCAACTAAAATGGTGGTTGAAAGACTCCTTTTCCCAGCACTTTTTAATCTGTGGGTCAGACAGGTTTAATGGTCATACTGCGGTACAGGACAGATATAGTTAATGTCCAGTTCAACTAAAATGGTGGTTGAAAGACTCCTTTTTCCGGCACTTTTAAATCTGGGGGTCATGCAGGTTTGGGGCTCATGCTGCATTCCAGGACAGGGATATTCAATGTCCAGTTCAAGTAAAATGATGGTTCAAATCATACTGCCTTCTGGCACTTTTTAATTTGTGGGTGATGCAGGTTTAAGGGTCATGCTGTGGTACAAGACAGGGATAGTGAATGTGTGTGTTTTTTTTTCTGTGGCTTTTATAACCTAAGTGTGTTGCCTAAGATGTAGCACGTATCCATTTGACTGTTGTGGATGTTAATTCCAGCTTCTCCAGCCCTGTTTGGGTGTAAGAATGAAGGTGTTGTTGCTCTCCCATAGACTTTAATGGTCATCGGTGATAATCTATCATCGACCATCGAATATCTTATTGGTTATTGCCGTCATCGACCATCGACCCGATGACGATAGTCAACGTAATCGCTCAACACTAGAAAGAATGAGTTTGCTTAGATTTCAGTCCATCAGTAGGGTGACCTCACTCCCTGCTCTCTGCTCTCTGCTAATGAGATAACAGATGTCAGTTCTCTGGAACATGCTACAGCGGGCAATCAGGCACACTCACAACCCTCATCGTTTTAAGTGGGCTTTGAGATTACATTTGCTCAGTCTGGCCTACCAAGAACCCTAATTGCTAACCCCCACCTGCTATCACACACATCTGTCACTCCCTACACTAGGGCACTCATAGGCACTTATCTGAACACTATATAGATGTACTGTCAGGGTGGCAGGTTCACGCAACTTTTATGTAAACCACTTCATATTTATGTAACATGGCTGGACCATTGTAAACTTAGCACTTCTTACCCTGTGTCTCACCCATACACCCTATTAGATTGTAAGCTCTCGCGAGCAGGGCCCTCAAACCTTGTGCCTCATCTGTAGTAGTTTTTTTAATGTGTAATGTCTATACTTATACCCTCTAAATTGTAAAGTGCTGTGGAATATGAAACTTGTGTGCACTTCACAGCACATAAAAATTGCTCGTATCTCAGGACTAAAGTAAACTGTCTTGACCACTGTATTTAGAAAAAGTCTTCATTTAACTGTTCTTTCTGTTGAAAACTAACCTTTGTAGTGAGAAAACACATTTAAAAGGAAAATGATTTTCGTGGTATTTTTCTTGTAAAATCAAATCCATGCAAATAGGCACACAACAATTAGTACTCCTGAAAAACTTTTATTAATTTAGTCATTTATCTTTCAATAAATTAAGCAGCTAATTTTATGAAATTATAGTGAGATCTGACCATATCTGACCCGAATCGGCTGTAGATGTATTTGGGCCCTTGGGTGAAAGAATTACAGTGGGCCTTAACTTCTTTAATTCAACCAGTATACAGATGTAGCAGAGTAAAGCTTGACCATGATATTACGGCTTTTTGTGTTATCTGCTCTGATCTGTAAACAAAGGCCATTAAAAAGCATTGAAAAAGTTGAGATAACATTCTGTGCTGTGATATCACGGTGCAATATCTGTTCTGTTTAGTTCTGCTACATCTGTAATATACCTAAATAATGGTGTGGATAACATTTGTTTGATTTTTTTTAAAGCAAGTCTTTTGTTTTAATTTTTTTTAAATGCCATATATATTTTCAGATTTCCATCAAAGAACACCCACACATCCTACAATGTGTGGACAGAGCCCGAACAAGGCAATTTGGTGCCTTAGGGAAATAAAACAAATGGCAACTCCCACAAAAAATATGACTGGTCCTTACCTGAAGCACTGTGCCTGCGCCCTCCAAATTAATGTAAAATGTGAAAAAATACAAATTCATCATCTTTTTTTGAGTTGCAGCGTAAATGACATGCTTTGTTTAATCTGTGGGTCAGTATGATTCATCTGAATTTAAAATTTTCGTTAATTTGTTTTACAACGCCATTTTCTGAGACCATTAACTTTTTTATTTATACATCTATGGACCTGTGTGAGGGTTTTCTTTTTGCAGACTGAACTGTGTTTTATATTTTTTATAGTTTTTCTTTTTTTATTTGTACAATGGAAAAAGGGGGTGTTGTGAATTTTTTTTAACTTGTGATTTAAGTCTCATGGTACTTTAACACTAAGGGCGTGATCTCTTGCACAGTATTCTGAAATAATAATGTATTTCAGAATGGTGTACAATTACAGCTGACCTATGACACCTTACCTCAGGCAGGATGTAGTAGGGGCAGTTAAAATATCAGGCATCGTGGCTTTCAATAAGCTCCCAGCTACCATGACTACCAGTCGCACCCCCTACTCTCCTTCTTCTGCAATTGGTTTGCATGGGAGCCGAATAGGAGATGGAAAGCGGAACCCCCTCTCCTGGAAAACTGCTTAGATCTTGCAGTCGTATTGATTGCCGAATCTAAGTAATTAAACAGCCACATTTGGAGTTATCTATGATCCCGGCTGAGCTCAGATCTTGAACCAGCTCCATTCATCCTTGTGCCTCATCCTGATAGGCATGAGGTGGCACCCTAGGTGGTTGCCTACAATTGTTTACCCGTCGTCCTGACCCTGTGTGAGAACATCCCCAAAAAAAACAGCACATGCATTCAAAGCCATAAGAGACCTTTTTTGTCAACATAAATGTATTGGTTCCAACTCTTGCAAGACAAGCTGTGTTTTTAAGTGCTATTTTTCCATACATAAAAAGCAATTTATGTTAACTTTTATAATAGGCTTTATGCTTTCTCCATTGTTATTTCTAAATCACCATGAATACTGAGGCACATATAGCAAGGCAATTGTGCCAGAATTCTGGCAAAATTTGCACCCAAAATAGCAGCTTACATGCTTTATACCAGATTTATGATGGTGGATTCTGTATATAAGGGAGTGTAGCTTCGTGAAAAGGGATATGACTTAGCATGCATCACCATGCACCAAAAATGTGCCAAAATTTTGATGCAGTTAGTGGCATAAAGTAAGCCAACTTAAAAAATGTTTAAAGTTAGACCAGACCGTTGTGGATTTATCAACACTATGATACATGTGGTGCACTGTAGGACTGTCTAGTTTAACTTTACACTGTCTAAGAATTAGACTATTGTTAAATCTGCCCTGATGTGTTTACTGTATTCTACAGGTTGCTAAAGTTATGTAGATTTCGATTCTGTCCAGTTGACATTTCAGCATATACATGAAGAATTCTATTTAAAGATAGGTTAAAAGCTTAGAGATCTTTGTATTTAACCATGTCTTGTACATACAACACTTCTGATACATTTCCTCCCTAACTGTAAAAGTACTGAGAAGTTGTCTCAAACCCAACCCTGAAAAAACAAATAATTTTGTCCTAGCACACTCTTTGATCACATAATTTTTATACCATAGAAAATATTCTATAAACAAGTTGGAAAATTACAAATTAGAGCATGGTAATAAAGGATGGAAGAATGTCAAATAAATATTGATTTAAAAAGGCAAATAAATAGAAAAGAGAATAGAAAATTCCAATCTGTGCCAGGAAACATTTCTGGTGCTAAATAGTTATAAAACAATTTACTGGATATTAGCAAATGCTAGATGTTAATTCACACGTCCGCTGCCTTGGGATAACCTTTGACTCCTCTTTATCCTTCAAACCACACATTGAAGCCCTCACCTCTGCCTGCCTCCTCCACCTGAAAAATATTTCACGCATCCGTCCATTCCTCAACTCCTACACTACAAAAACGCTAGTCCACGCCCTCGTCATCTCCCGCCTAGACTACTGCAACATCCTTCTCTGTGGCCTCCCATCCAGCACTATTGCTCCCCTTCAAACCATCCTCAACTCTGCTGCCCGTCTTATCCACCTCTCTCCCCGCTACTCCACTGCCTCTCTCCTCTGTCAATCCCTTCACTGGCTCCCCATTGCCCAGCGAATTCATTTCAAGTTATTAACCCTGACCTTACAAGGCTCTCCATAACCTCTCCCCTCCATACATCTCTGCGCTAATCTCCAGATACCTCCCCTCACGCAATCTCCGCTCCTCACAGGACCTTTTCCTCTGCTCCCCTCTCATCAGCTCCTCACACAACCGTCTCCAAGACTTCACTCGTGCTTCACCCATTCTCTGGAACTCACTCCCCCAAAACATCAGACTCTCCCCAACTTTCACCAGTTTCAAAAGTAACCTGAAAACCAATCTCTTCAGGATTGCTTATAACCTACACTAACCCCATCACCAGTACACCAGCCCACAAACATGTCCACCCCACACCTTCTGTCTCTCCCCTCTTTCCTTCTAGATTGTAAGCCCTCACGGTCAGGGCCCTCTTTCCTCTCTGTATCAGTTACAATGGTGACAAAAAATGACTAGTATTTGTTCAACATTTGTTATGTATGTAAGTCCCCTTGAATGTACAGCGCCCTGGAATCAATGGCGCTCTAAAATAAATAATAATAATAATTAGTGTTGAGCGATTATTATCGACAAAGTTGAAATCTGCACAGTTTTTATGTTGATCAAAATTTTTAGATCATGCGATAATTTAGGTTAAAATCTGTGCATCATCTATTAAGATCGCGCCATTTTTGGCGCTTCCTGTCATTTTGGCGGCCAGCAAATCAGCTTACAGAATAGAGCAGGGTGAGATGTGTGTGCGACGTCATGACTGGGATGTGTATGGTTGCGATTGGCTGGAAAAATCACATGACCTCGTTTTACATAGAACAGTGTTTCCTGTTCAGCCTCAGTGTCTCTCAGCGTCTCAGAGCAGAAGGACGTGCGCTCTGCTTGTGTCCAAACAGCTCAGCGAAATTATTCTATTTCTTCACAGAGAAACCTCTACTATTAGCTGTGATCCTTACAATTTAGTTAGATTAGAGATTGGAAGATTTTATGTAGTTAGGTAGAGAATTTTAAAGGAGCATCTACCGCTGTAAAGTCACGGGGGAGAGCGGAGGGGGGACCCCGCGGGCGAACACAGACAAGCTCTATAAAGAATACTGGATAAAGTTCACCAAGACTTAGTGTAGACATTGCACTGCAATAGCTTTATTATTAACAGTTTTCTATTGAAATATTTCCTGGATATTGGGCAGCCTGAACTTATAGGTTACACATCTTTTCTAGTAACTGCAGGTCTCTTTGTTAGGTGCAAAACTCCACTTTTATTATCAGTATACATTTCAGATAGGTGTTCATTTTCAATTTTGCCCATTCCACCTTTGTTGATATATCTACCTTGCACTTAAATTTGAATCCAGTAATTTTATAGTCACCACAGGTGAATAGAAAGGTGCCAAAAATATCTTGTATTATACGAATACATAACATATACGTGTTTTTTGACTTTGGCACACTACAACTTTGTTCATTGAGGCAGCTTGCACTTAAATCTTAATACAGCAATTTAATAGTCACCACAGGTGAATTGAAAGGTGCCAAAAATATCTTGTATTATACGAATACATAACAGATACGTGTTTTTTGACTTTGGCGCACTACTGCTCTGTTCATTGAGGCTGCTTGCACTTAAATCTGAATACAGCAATTTTATAGTCTCCACAGGTGAATTGAAAGGTCCCAAAAAATATCTTGTATTATACGAATACATAACAGATACGTTTTTTTTTGACTTTGGCGCACAAACAGCTTTGTTCATTGAGGCAGCTTGCACTTAAATCTGAATCCAGCAATTTTTATAGTCACCACAGGTGAAATGAAAGGTGCCAAAAATAGCTTGTATTATAAGAATACATAACAGATACGTGTTTATTTGACTTTGGCGCACTACAGCTTTGTTCATTGAGGCAGCTTGGCACTTAAATCTGAATCCAGCAATTTTTAAAGTCACCACAGGTGAATTGAAAGGTGCCAAAAATATCTTGTATTAACGAATACATAACAGTTTACGTGTTTTTTGACTTTGGCGCACTACAGCTTTGTTCATTGAGGCAGCTTGCACTTAAATTGAATACAGCAATTTTATAGCCCACCACAGGTGAATTGATAGGTGCCAAAAATACCTTTATTATCCAAAATACATTTCAGAAAACGTGTTTTTTCACTTTGGCGCAGGCCAGCTTTGTTGATAGATCTACTTTTGCAGTTAAATTTGAATCCAGAAATTTTGTATTTCACCACGGGAATTGATAGGTGCCAAAAAAAAACCTTTTATTATCCGAATACATTTCAGATACGTGGTTTTTTTTCACTTTGGCGCAGGCCACTTTGTTGATAGTCTACATTGCAGTTAAATTTGAATACAGCAATTTTATAGTCACCACAGGTGAATTGAAGTGCCAAAAAAATACCTTGATTAACCGAATACATTCAAAATTTTTTTTA
>JAODAL010050996.1:0-26999 GCA_025379985.1 Phyllomedusa bahiana | reverse complement strand
GCCGTTTTCAGCTTTGTCGATTTCAATTTTGCAACACCAAATGTCCTAAATGGGGCTGCAAACTGTGTGGAAAATGTATCGCGTGCCTGAATATCATTACTATGGATACAGTTTGGAACTCAACAAAAATATCATCAACTGTATTACTTCTGGAGTTGTCTATTTCTCCACATGCCCTTGTAATTAAATATACATCGGTCTGACAACCCGTAAATTAAAACTGAGAGTTCGGGAACACGTTCTTGGCATACTAGCCGCACATGATATTGATGATCTGTCATATTTTAAACCAGTTCCCAGACACTTCAAAATGGCGCATGACTGTGATGCAAGTCTGTTAAAAATCTGGGGAATTGATAGGGTTTTTATTCCATCACCTGGTGGCGACTGGAAAAAACAGTTGGCCCAAAAAGAGACCAAGTGGATTTTTAAACTCAACACCATTACTCCACATGGTCTTAATGATTGTTTAAGTTTTGCGTCAATTCTATAAATTTTCTTTCTGTAATATAGCCTTATTATGTGTTCACATACAGTATGCCTATATATGTTTTTAGGTGTTTTTAAATTGGTTTTATTATTTTAAGTGTCTGTTTCTTGATTTTATTGTCTATTTATACCCGGTAATAATATTTTTCTTTTTGTTTACACATTATTCACTTGTCATCTATCACATTTACAAATTTTTTATGCTTTTATATTTATTCTTTACATATCATCATTACACCCTCATATCTAATACTGTATTTCATTATAAGAGTTATTCACTATGTCTATATATTTGTCCAATTATACACTACAACATACATTTACTCTTGCATACTTTATTGGATTTTATTTTTCAGTATAGATTGTATAATTTATAGTCTTGTTTTTCACTGTTAAATGTGTTCATCACTTGCTTTGTTTATTTGTTCACACCTTTGTTTATTCACTAGCACGTTTTTAGTCACATTTTGGCACTTTAACTATTTGTCAGCACTCCACTGTCCATTTTATTATCACCACTGTGCTTATTAGTCCAATATTCATTCATTTTTATTCTTCCTGTGGTATTTATGACAATTATTAGCGCTATCTTGCGAGTGGAATGCATTTGCATTCCTCTGCGCTCTCTCCAGCAACTTACAGCAATGCACCTTTCCGGTTCTGTGACGCATTTGCGTTCCACAGCTGGCGCTGCCATTTTTTATCTATTTTTTTCTATCTAAATGCATTAGGTTTAGTCTAAATTTGATATAATTGCTTTTGAAATGTGCTTATTTATGTCCAGTCTTCTGTTTTTATCTGTATTTTTATAGATTTGTATGTATAATAATAGGACTTCCGGCTTTACTGTGGGCCTTACCGGGCCTTATTGAATCAGCCCTGATTGGGTGTGACATCTGTCAATCTTTGTAATATTGTCCCATTTGCTGGTATAGGTGTCAAACATATATGCCATTCTTGGATTGGATAGCATTTTCTATTTAAAGGGGACATTTACCCTCATTAGTGCTGAGCGAATCATTCGGAAAAGTTTAGTTCGGCACGAATTTTATGTATTTTCCGAACCCGAGCCGAACCAAATTTTTTGCCGCAAGTTTGGTAAAATCCGGGTTCGGGACATGCGTTCCACGCCATTTTCAGCTGCTTCCTTCAGTTTTGGGGGACAGCCAATCAGTGCAGAGCACAGAGGGGGGTCAAAAAGTCACCACTGAGGGTGTAGGGATCTCATTGGCTGCTAACATCATATGACCATCTTATGTGTATGTCACTGTATTTCCTGTTGAACGCCAGTTCGACCTTACTCTTTGTACTGAACATACTGCTGCCTCTGGTTCTAGTTTGCAAGCAGGCAGAAACACCATTTTCTAGCGATTTTACACAGGAAAAGCTGCTACTTAGCTTATTCAGGGGAGAGGGTTCTGACAGTTAGCTTAGGTAATCATACACATCAATAGTTAGGGAGTTAGGGAGTTTTGTATAGCTTTTGTATAGCGTATAGTTTTGTATAGCTGGCTGCATTTTTCCCATCTTTATTCAGAGTGCCCAAAAGTTCATTTCTCGTGTTTTGGGGTCCGGCTACTGCTGAAGACACCATCAGCAATTCTGCCATAGAAAGAAATGCAAGTGTTGCAGTGTTGCTGTCAGGGTTCTTTAATAAGACAGTGTTAACAGATATTCCATAGAAAAAAATCTATTTGTAATACTATTTGGTAGCAGTAAGCTTTTGGGATTCAAGAAGACTTCTGTTTTGCAGTGCTGCTGTCAAGGATCTTCCATAAGACATCATTCACAGATATTCAAAAGAAAGAAATCTATTTGTAATACTATTTGCTAGCAGCAAATTTTTGGGATTCCACAAAAGTTATGTTTTGCAGTGTTGCTGTCAGGGTCCTTCCATAAGGCCCCATTTCACAGATATTCCATAGAAAAAATTATATTTCTAATCCTAGTTGCCAGTTGGAAATGATAGGGATTTAAGAACACTTATGATTTGCTGTCTTTGGAGTACAGTTCTTCAACAAGAGACTGTGATCAAATCTTGACCTTTTTATTATTTATATTTTTGAACATGGAGCGAACTAGAGGTGGTAAGTGAGCAAGGAGGGGTGTAGGACATGGAGCTAGAGGTATGAGACAAGGCACTCCTTCCAGTGTTCCAGACAACATACGAGCGAGCACAGTATCAGTCGCAGGACTGTCAAGCCTGTCATTGCTTGGTCGGTTCCCTGCGTGTCTCATTTCTGAAGAGCGGCGCCAGTCTGTTCTTCAGTGGTTAACCCTGCATCTAGCGGTTTTACCTCCTCTTCCTCTCAGTCATGGCCACAAATATCGTCATCATCATCATTAGTCCAAACTGAAGCAAACACGGGCCAAATGTCACCCAATAAACAGACTGCACTAGGTAATCGATATTCTGAAGAGCTCTTTGATGACTCAATACGTTTGGGGTCAGAAGGCATTTCAAGAGGCCAAAGCGGATGATTTTGTGTGCTGTGATGTCCAATTGCTCATCCCCTCAAAAGAGGAGAAGGAAGCTGGTCCTTCTCTTTCTACTGGACTCAATATCTTTAAGGTGTGAAAATGACGAACACAAGAGGCAAAAGGCATGGAACCCAGTATATGTTCTCCAGACCCTTCCGTAACCATGGAGTTGTGCCTTTGTCAACATACATGTGCATCTACAGGGCGACATTCTGTACATTAGGGGTATGGGCACCATACAAAAAGGCATGCCGCATAAATGCTATCATGGCAAGACTGGCAGGATCTACAATGTTACACAGCATGCTGTGGGTATAATTGTGAACAAGCAGATCAAGGGTAAAATTCTTGCCAAGAGAATTAACGTCTGTGTGGAGCACATTCGCCACTACAAGAGCAGAGATTATTTTCCTCCAGCACGTCAAGGAAAATGAGAGGAAGAAAAGGAAGCCAAGGAGAAGGGCACCTGGGTGGAACTGACGCATCAGCCAGCTGAACCAAGAGAAGCTCACTTCATCTGCACTCATGGAAAGGAACCTGAGCTACTTGAGCCCATCCCCTACGAGTTTATGGCATAATGTCACAATATCCTTTGAAAAATAGTCCATTGTTGCTTAAACATAAGGATGTGATGGTGCTACATAAGGCTCTCGTATAGGCAGAAATTTCTCAAGCGCTATCTGGATCTCGACTGTCTCCTCAGGAAGACTCGAGGTCTTAGCTCACACTTCCGGAGTTCGCACCTTGCTTTGGCCTGACTGTCAGCATTGCAGCATCATCAGATTTTATTCTGAGTGTCCAAAAAGTCATTTTTGCTGATTTTGGGGTCAGGGTTTTGTAAAAGGGGTGCCAGGAGTGCCAATAGGGTAGTACTCCTGTCAGGGGCCCTAATCAAAAAGGGGCCCAGTGATATGTTCAAAATAGGAACTAGTAATGGGTGGAGGCCTCATTTGATTTAGCTGCATGGGGTCATGAAATGATTAATAGATGACTGACGGCAGCCCTCGCTAGCACTGCACACTCCATAACTACGATCCTGCTAGCTGAACCTCCATGTTCCCCGTTGGGATGTTCTTGCTGTCACTACATATATGACATGCTCTTGGGCACTGGTGAAAAAAGTGAAAGGGGTTTCCTGACAGTTACCATGTGCCATTTCCAATACCGGTGTCTTCTTATGTGTCAAGAAGCTGCTATAGCTATGCTGTCCTCATCTTTTCAGTTAGCCAGTGAAAGGAATGAATTATTTTAGCCTGTGAATTTTTTTCTGTGACTCTTGGAGCCAAAAGTTGTACCACATATCCAGTTTACTCTAATGGAAGGTAATTGCGGCTGTCCTCGCCTGTGTTAGTATAAAAATTAACCTGAACATCATCTCCCATTGACTTTAATGGGGATCGGCATTCGGAGTCCGGCACAAACTCAAATTTTTTAGTGCTCGCTCATCACTAGCCCTCATTAAAATTCCCTTGACAAAACACAACTGCGAAACGTGCATTGGGGTGGTGTGCTCCTGACCCTCCTTTGGCTGCTATAGGTGAAGAACTGATTAAGTATTGATTAATTGCTTTCATTATATTAGTTAAGATTCACTCTGTATGCATTCATTACTTGTCAATAATTTTTGTAGTATAATTTTTTGGGGGTTTTTTTGTGACACTTTTTCTTTCTCATTGGGTGTTCATGCTTCTAATCGTGTTTTTTTAATGTGTACTAATAACATTATTTATTTTATTTTTTGTGTTGACACAATTTTTTTGTATTTTGTCTACCCACAAGTGTTCAGTTGGGTTGAGGTCTGGGGACAGTGGGGACTGATGCAGCAACTCTACTTCATTGTCATTAAACCATTTTTTGCCAATATCATGTATGTTCCTGGTTGTTGTCCTGCTGGAACTCTATGTCATCCTTTATATAACTTTTGTAGGACACATAGCACTGCACTGAGAACACCATCGATCCTGGTCAAGTATCCAGTGTCTTTGGCTGTGAAACAACCCCATATCATCAGGCTTCCTCCACCGAACGTGACAGTTGTTTCACTTCCAGACCTATTTGCTCCTATCAGAGCTCAGTCTATTGACTTTTGTTTCATTGCTCCAAGTCACCCATTTCCAATCTTCTACTCTCCACTTTTTGTACTTTTTTGCAAAAATGTCAATATTGAAGTTGAGGCTTCTTCACCTTTTTTCGGGCCACCATTTCAACCTTATGTAATGTGCATTGCACTGTGCTTGCATGGACGGATGTGATTTCACTATTACAAAGCATTTGAGCCACCTCCACTTCTGTGTATGTCGCACCATAACTGATAGACATTGTGATTAGCTGACTTATTGACTCCAATATTTTGCCTGAGCGTCCACCTCTTGGCTTTTGAATGGATGGACTTAATTTCATATTTTTCCAGCTGTTGGGAATCAACCTAATAACACACTGAGCTTATAGGGAATATAAGAACAGCTTGTAACTTGTAGTATACAAAAAGGGAAAAAAATTTTTTCCACCCCCCCCAAAGGAGAAAAAACAGAAACCCAATGGGGTTTTTTTTTTTACATAAATGACTCTGAAAAAAAAGCATATGCTAAATAGTTGCAAGTAAAATTTTTTGGGTATTAGAAAACCCCAAAAATTATTGGGTTTTTTATTAAAAGGGCTTTCCAAAATTATTAAACATTGTTTTATCTTAATTAATTTTACTAGGGATTTTAAAGAAAAGATGGATGCAACACTTTAATGGTCGGGTTTTCCCAAATGTAGGCTAGGTGAGAAGCCCATGCTATGTAAAAATTTTAATTGAACATCTTACAGTTATACTAACTAATATTTAAGGGTAGTAGGGAAAAACCTTTTTTTTTTTTTTTTTTTTTTTCCCCAAAATTGTAAAACCAAACTGACTTCACATTTTATTCTGCCAATTTTTGAATTTTTTTCCCTTTAAATTTGAGTTTTTTTGTTCTTTTCCCTTTTTTTTTTTTAATTGCACTATTTTCGGGAAAGTTTTACTACATCAGGGAAAATTAGCTGTACGGGCCTCCCTCGTTTTTACCTTGAAAATTAGTTTGGGAGTAGAAAACCCCCTTTTTTTAACATTTCAGAAATGCTATGCCTGTCTTATTACAGGAGCATGTCACATTTATATTTCTGAATTTTACCTAACCTGCATGTTGACATGACCTAAATTACCTTTTGATAAAGCTGCTATATCTATGTATTCTTCTACTTTTTTATTTACAGGGTGGAATATTTTTCAATATCACACATGATCAAACTTTCTAGCACAAAGTAAAAAAAATAGCTTGAAAATCCCATCATGAATAAAAGATTGAATAGTTTTGATGAATAAATTAAAAAAAAGCCCCCTTAAAAATTGGATTTGTAAATTTTTCTAGAGTTTTCCTTTATAAAATTTTGGGTCCCTTTAAAAAAATTTCTGAAATTCAAAATTGTAAGCTGCACCCAATTTAATAAACCCCAAAAACAACAATTTAAATAATGTAACTTTAGAAATCGGTGTTTTCTTTAATTTTGGCAGTGCATTTTCCCTGTCAAAAACGGGAAAATTTGGAAGGGTTGTTTGGGTTTTGGTTATTAAAAAAACCATAAAAATTGAAAACATTATAGATTACTAAAACCTAAAGGGTTTGTATTCCCCATTACTCGACAAATTTTAAAAACCTTCAATTTGGGAAATTTTAAATGGTTTTCTTTCTCAGCTCCCCCAAATTCAATTTTAAATTAAAGCTCCCCCTTAAAGAAAAAAACCCCCGTATGAATTGTAAAAAGCAGTGTTCTTTCAGAAGCAGAGGTAAAACATGGAACAAGTATGGATCAATACATACAGTTTTCTGATGAAATTGTTAACTCTGTATTATTTTTGGTTATTTTTAACCTTACATTGAAAAAAACAAAATGTAAGGAACTTCAGTGTCACAGAATAATATAATATTGACAGGGTAAAAAAATGAGGAAAATCTTTCTTTCAATGCGGGAACAGGGACACCTAAAGTTTAGGAATATTTGCATCTTGACCTATTGTCAAAATCTAAATCAATGCAGACATCTAAGGATGGATTCACACTGTGTTAGTGATTTTTTTAAAAATTATCCTTTTTGGGTTTCCCCGTAAACAAAGGTAACCCAGCGGATACTATGATGTACCCATGGTGGCTCCATGGAGATGAAAGGGGTTGTATCACTACTAGTTTAAAGAGCGATTACGTGCTATATCATCGGGGGCGATAGTTGAAAAACGTCAATTTTTTCAAGATGATTTCCGTTTGTCGATAATTTTGTGTTGAGCGATTTACCGTTGGCATTCGACCCTTTGGGGCGATGGTCGATAGTCGGGGCCCTTTATGACAAGATAAATTTGAAAGGTTTGATGGGTAGATGATGCCCATTTACCATTAAAGTCTATGGGAGAGCAAAAAACCAAACCCTTAAATTTTACACCCAAAAAAAGGGCTGGAGAAAAGGGGGAAATTTAAAATTTTCCCCAAAGTCAAATGGATACGTGCTTTAAAACTTAGGAACCCCAAAATTAGGGTTTTAAAAAATCACAGAAAAAAAAAAAAAACAGGCTATTAATATCCCCGTTTGAAAAACGCATGACCCTTAAAAAACCCGCATCACCCCCAAATTAAAAAAATGCCCGAAGGGGAGTAAGATTTGAACCATAAATTTTTCTTGAACTCGGGAAAAGACTACCCTTTTTCCGGAAGCCAGCATGGCCCCCAAACCCCGGGAGGACCCCAGGGTTAAAAAAAATGGGCCCGGAAAAAAAAAAAAGTTTTTTCAAAACCCAATTTTAAATTTCCCCTGGACATTGGGCTTTCCCCGTCCTTGGGCCAAAAGCATGAGCCCCCAAAAAATGATGACCCCCCCATTAAAAAGGCCGGGGAAAAAAAAGTCTTTCAACCCCCATTTTGTTTCAAATGGAAAATTTACTTAAACCCGTCCTGGGCCCCAGGGATGAGCCCCAAAACCTGCATGACCCCAGATTAAAAAGTGCCGGAAAAAAAAAATTTTTTCAACCCCATTTAAGGGTTCACGGACATAGACTTCCCTGTCCAGAGGGCCCCAGCATGAGCCCCCAAACCTGCTTGACCCCGATTAAAAAGTGCCAAAAAAAAGGAGCTTTTTAACCACATTTTAGTTTCAAGGACATTGAAAATACCCGTCCTGGGCCCCAGCATGAGCCCCAAAACCTGAAGACCCCAGATTAAAAAGTGCCAGAAAAAAGGGGTATTTTCAACCCAACCCTTTTAGTTTCACTTTGGGCATTTATGTCCTGTTCCCGGGTAAACGCCCTTTCCCCTCCCTTTGATTCGGACCCAATTGAGCTGTACTTTTGGGAAATTTTGGTTGGGGTTTCTCCTGTTCCCCCCAGGTGCCCTTTTTTTGGCATTCTTTTTTTTTTTATCAACGTGTGGAGGGGAAAATTTTCTCTGTACTTTGTTCCGGGCCGTGCTCCCCTATCCAAAGTCCTCCCGAATAACCCGATTGGTCAAGTTTTTTCCCGTTTCCTCCCTTGTACAATTTTAGAGGAATTTTTTTACCAGCTATTTTGTAAAAAGCAAAAATTTTTTAGTGTTTATTTCTAGGAAAAAACTTTTTTTAAAATTGGATGGGAAACCCACCATGCTTTGTTTTCTTTTTTTAATTGTATTAAATGGGTTGTCTAAAAACGGGGTTGAATTTGCTATGTTAAAGTTTTTGCAAAAAAAAAGTAATTTTTTCAATAAAGTGTCCCTTAACAGTGTCCTTCCTATTCCGTTTCTGGGCCCGCACCATTTAAACCCTTTAGGGGCCTTTGAAATTGGGGAAGAACAAATGTCTGTTAGAAACAACATTTTTTTACAAAAGGACCTGTAGTCTAGCTGCATGTCACAGCAAAAATGTGCCCCCAAAAAAAAAACCCAAAGGAGACCCTTGAGCCATTTGGACAAAAAATTTTGAAGAAAAAAATTTGGGCTGTTAGAAAAAAATTTTTTTTATAATTGGGGCCTGTAGGATAGTGCATGTCAAAGCAAAATGTCCCCAAAAATTCCCAAAACTTGGGGCCCTTGAGCCCCTTTTGGGCAATTGTGAAGAAAAAATGTCTGTTTTGAAAAAAAAATTTTATTAAAAATAGGACCTGTATATATGCTGCAAAGTTCCCGCAAAAAAAGCCCCCCAAAAAATTAAAAAAAGTCCCCTTTAAACCCCTTTTTTCCCAAATTTTGAAGAACAAAAGTCTGTTAGAAAACCAAAATTTTTTTTTTTTAATAGGGCCCGTTTTTGCTGCATGTCACAGGAAAAATTTCCCCCCAAAAAATTTAAAGCAAGACCCTTGAGGGCCCCTTTGGACAATTTTTTGAAGAACAAATGTCTGTTTGGGGAAAAAACAATTTTTTTTAAAAATTGGACCTGTTGGGTTTTTCTGCATTTCGCAGCATGACCCAAAAAATTTTTAAATATGAAATTTTTCAGCCAATGTTTTAAAATTTTTGGGGGAGAAAATTTCCACTTAGAAGAACCCTTTTTTGTTCCAAAAGGGGCCATGGGTTTTTGCTGTTTTCTCAAAGCAACATGTCCCCCCAAAAAAAATTATTAAAAATGAATTCTCAGCCCCTATTAAAAAATTGTGAGGGGAAATGCCTTTGAAACCCTTTTTTTCTGTTTCCCAAAAGGGCCTTTTATAGTGTTTTCTAAAAGCAAATTTACGTCCAAAAACCCTTGACAATGCGGGAAAAAATTTTAAATTTAAAGTGAGTTAAAAAGGAAAATTCGGTGTTGTCATGAAAAACCTTTTCTGTCTTTTTTCAGTCTCCTAAAAAGCAAAAAACCCGCAAAAATTAAATGTTGGGAAAAGGGGAAAAAAAAATTTCAAATAAGAAAAAGATCAAATTTAAAAATTTTTTTTTTTAAGAGGCCATTTTGGGTTTTAAGGGATTGGGGAAGTTTGACCGGCAAAATAATCGGGGGACCCCGGCAATTGGGGCCACAACATCATCAGAGATACCCTGCTGATTCATTTTTGATGAAAGTCAAACCCAAACCCCATTATTTTGGGGGAAAAGGGAAAGGGGTGCGTTTGTCTGTAATGACTCCTCCGCTGTGCTGAAGGGGCCGCCCCCCCCTGATATGCGCTGGCTGTGGGGGAAAGGGCAAACTTTGGGTGGGAGCCAGGGTTGGGCCCTTCATCCAAATTTTTGGTTTCCCAGAAGTCCATTGGGTTGGAAAAAACATACAAAAAAATCCGGGTGTTGAGGGCGCAGTTTGTCGTGCACCATGATCTTTAAAAGGTCTCTCTGTGGTTGGGGGGGTGTGGCCCCGCATTGGCCCTGCGTTGGGGGGAGGTTGGGAAATAAAAAATTGCCCGGGTAACCCCCTTTTGGCTTTGCCCCTTGCCTGTTGCTGCTTCTGCCGTACGGCTATTGGGCTCTATCTGTCACTTTGCTGGGTGTTGTTCCAAACCCTGACATTTGGGGAAAAGTTTAACAGGGCGCAAAAAGATGTCTTCCCGTTTTTATCAATCCCGCAAAGGGCCCATTTCCCGCAAATTTTTTCTTATTTGGGTGGGTGGAAAGGGGAAAATGCCCGGTTTTGTTTTTTTCCCCGGGGATCCGGAGGGGGGGCCCCCCAGTAAATGTTGTTCTTTTTGATGGCCTTAAAGCAGGGGTCTTTTTGGAGGAAAAAGGGGGCATCCAAGCCAATCTTTTGAGAGATGGAGCCTTGGGGTTTTCCCAAACCTCTGGGTTGGGGGGCAATTGCCAAAAAAGATTTCCCCATCTTCCCCCTCCCCCCTCAAATTCGTGCCAACCTCTTTTTCCCAAGGCCGAGGGGGTCGGTAAAGTCGGGTGTTTAGGAATTTCCCCCTCCTCCTCCCCCTCCGCTTCCTCCAGAAAAGCTTAAAAGCCCTGACTTGCCCGAGATGTTTGGGCCTGAAAAACTTTATTTCACGCCTTGCACTAGGGGGCCCGGACCCCCCAACCCCCTGCCTAATGAAACCGTAAAATTTTAGAAAAATGTCGGGGCTTTTGGATTCGCGGAGAGAAAAAGGGTCCCTGTCCCCCTTTGTGAAAGTCTCCCCCTCCGTCCTTGGGGGGGACCTGTTTTTTCAGAGTGGGCCCAAAGATCGTTCCCGAACTAAGATAAACCCCAAAAGCCTTTCTGACAAGGGCATCGTCCGCACTGGGCCCCTTTTGGTTGGGCTTTTTCAAAAAATGGAAAGGGTGGTGCAGGGCTCTTTCAAACCCGCCCCACCCCTCGGTTGGCCTCAACATCCGGGGCCGCACCCCTGTTTTCAGGACATGTGTCCCCTTGTTTTGCTTAAAGGCATTTGGGTGCTGCCACAATCGCTTTTGGGGCATGTTTGGGGGGTTTGGAAATTTTTGGTGTTGCCCCGTCAACAAGAGACGGTTGACGGGGAGGGCGGTGGTTTTGAACGCAAACCCGTCGGGATGAAGCAGGGTGCGAACGGCGGGAAATGCGAAAAATTTGACTTGGCCAAATTTCTGCAGGCGTTTAAGCCCGGGGGGAGCTTCCCTTTTGAAAATTTTCTGGACGAAAAGGTTTATGGCATGTGCCAAAGGGAAAAGGGGTGTGCTTTCCCGCCCACCCATCTTAAGGGCGGGGAAAAGATTTTGCCCCTTATCGCACACCCCTTTCCCGGGGACAAGGTTTTTGGGACCCCGCCGCGCTCGGTTTCGTTGGGGGGAAAGCCCTCCAAAAGCTCCTGCCTGTTGGGGTGGGACGGTCTCCAAGACAAAGGGGGGGGTTTTTTTTTAACACGGCCTGGTTTCTTGGGTGTGTTGCCACCAGAAAGGGCCTTGGGGGAAAAAACCCGCACCATCCCTGTGGTTTTTGAAAGAGCGTGGCCCAAAATTTAAAAGCAAACCCGGGACCCCCCGAGACATCCCCCCTCACCCAGTGAGCTGTCCAGAGATTTTTAGCGGCCTTGGCCGTTTCTTACTAGTTTCCCTGTGTTTGGTGGTCGATGGACTTTTCCGGGGGCCCCGATGAGACAACGTGGGGCTGAAACGGAGGCTGTTTCCTATCATGATCTGGAAACCCTGGGCAGCTGGGGGGAACGCTTTTGGGGGTGGGGGAGGAGGGCGGGGACAGATGTTGTGACAGTGGTTGGGAGGCCGGCGTCGGTCTTTGGGCCCTTTTATTGGGGCCAAATGTTGCCTTCCCCTTTCAAAACCCTTGGGATTCGTTTCATGTGGGCAGACATGTTGGTGGTGGTTAACCACCTAAGGTTCTTGGGCCTTTTTATGCGTTTACGGCAAAGGCGGGTATGACACGCTGGGTGAAACAGAGGCTTGCTTTAAAGAAGGCCCCCGGGGGTTGAGAGGGCCGGACCTTTTTTACGGCCCATAAGCGGGGGGAGCGGGGGGTTTTCGCTGACCGGGTTTGGGGGAATCATTCAGCGGACTTCTGCGACCGCCCCTTCCCTTTTTGGGGCGGAACCCCCTACTGCAATTTCCCCATGTCTTTTCCCCCTCGTTTCCCGTGATGAAGCGCTGCAAGCAAATTCTTTTGAAAAATCACGTTTGGGTCCGAAAAATCGTCTTATCAAACATTTAACACAGGGGACTTCGCGTCCGACATTCGCATCCCGGGGGCTGCGGGCTATAAGCAAGGGGACTGCAAGGCGTTTGGCCCAACCCCCCCGGGATTTTTTTTCGATTTTAAGGCTTTCCCTTTTCCTCCTCTGATGGATCCCGTAAAATGGGGTCAGGCTGAGAACATTAACCCCCTTTTTGGGTCTTGTCTTTTAACATTCCTTCTGACCCCCCAAACCCCCATTTTGTCATAAAAAAGGGGTTTTAGAAAATGGGTTATCCCAGTGGTGGGTTTCAGATTTTTACATTTGGGCCTGCTTCATGTTTTAACGGAAAGTGATGAGCTGATGACCGACATTTGTTGCCGTGACTGGGGGGCGGGAGGTAAGACTGTGGTTTCAGGAGATTAAACCCCTGAGGACAGGGTTGGCGAAAGTGTTGTTATGAGATTCACAGGGCCCTGACCGCGATTTTTCAGGCCCGGTTTTGGGGCCTTTCAACTGACGGTTCCCCTGGCTTGCGGGTTTTTTGTCGCCAGCATGGAAGGGGCACCTTCCTCATTCCTCTTCCTCCATTTTCCTACCCCCCTTTTCTTGTTACCAAATAATTTCGTCCTTTTTAAAAAATAAAAAAAATTTTTAGAAGGTATGGAAAAGTTTTGGAAAGTTCTTTTTTTAAAAACGGCAAAAACAAAATTTTTCTCAAATCCCCTCAATCAAAACAAAATTGTTTGGGTTCAAATTTAACTGCAAAATTAAGGGTCATCAAACAAAGCTTTATGACCAAAAGGTAAAAATTTAAAACCTGTCTGAAATGTATTCGGATATTAAAAGTATTTTTGGCAAACCCTTTTAAATTACCTGGGTGACTAAAAAAATTGCTGTATTCACTTTTTTAAATGCCCAAAATAGCTCTTTTCAAAAAAGTGGCCTGGCCCAAAGTGAAAAAACAGGTATCTTTAAATGTTTTTCGGGGTAATAAAAAGGGATTATTGGCACCTTTCAATTACCCCGTTTGGGGGAAATAAAAAAATTGCTGGGATTCACATTTAAGTGCAAGGTTTCCTCAAGAAAAAAAGCTGTAGTGCCCCAAAATCAAAAAAAACGATCTGTAATGTTTTTTGGATTAATTTAAAAAGGGATTTTTTTTGGGACTATCAAATTCCCCCTGTAGGGACTCAAAATTGCGGGATTCACCCTTTAAAATGCAAGGTCCTCCCAAAGGAAAAAAAGTGTAGTGCGCCCAAAAAATGAAAAAAAAAACGTATTGTAATGTATTGGATAAATTAAAAAGGTTTTTTTTTTTTTTTTGGGCCCCCCATTAATTCACCTGTGCTGATACAAAATTGCTGTATTCAAAAATTTAAATTTCAAAGTTTGATCTATTTAAAAAAAAGCTTTGGCCCCGCGCCCAAAAATGAAAAAAAAACGTATTTGAAATGTATTTGGATAATAAAAGGAATTTTTTGGGACCTTTCAAAATTTTACCGTGGTGACTTCAAAATTGCTGTATTCAAAATTTAACTTTAAAAAAGTAGCTCTATCAACAAAGGTTTGGCCCGCGCCCCCCAAAATGAAAAAAAAACGTATTTGAAATGTATTTGGATAAAAAAAGGGGATTTTTGGACCTTTTAATTTTACCTGTGGTGACTACAAAATTGCTGTATTCAATTTAAATGCAAATGTGCCTCAATGAAAAAAAGCTTTTAGTGCGGCCCCAAAATCAAAAAAAACGTATCTGTAATGTTTTTCGGGGTAATTTAAAAAGGGATTTTTTGGGGACCTATCAATTCACCCGTGGCGACTACCCAAAAATTCTGTATTCCCATTTAAGTGCAAGGGGGCCTCAATAACAAAGCTTTTAGTGCGCCAAAATGAAAAAAAACACGTATCTGTTTTGTATTCGGATAATAAAAGGATTTTTTTCCACCTATCAATTACCTTTGGTGACTACAAAATTGCTGGGTTTTCCCCTTAAATGAAGGGGGGCCCCATTGAAAAAAAGTGTATGCGCCAAAATGAAAAAAAAACGTTTTGGAAAAGTTTTTTTTTCTAAAAAAAGGTATTTTTGGAAACCCATCAACCCGTGCCCGACTACAAAAATTTTGGATTTTTAATTTAACTGAAAATTTGGCTATATCAACAAAGGTGGAATGGGCAAAATTGAAAAATTTAACACCTATCCCGAAAAAGTATAGATAATAAAAGTGGGGTTTTTTCACCTAACAAAGAGGGCCCGAGTTACTTGAAAAAAATTTTTATCCTAATTAAAAAGTTCAGGGGCCCAATATCCAGGAAATATTTCAAAAGAAAAAATTTTTAATTTTTTTAAAAATATTGAAGACTTGTTTTACACTAAGTCCCTTGGTTTAAAATTTATCCAGTTTCTTTATAGAGGGTTGTCTATGTTCGCCCGCGGGGGCCCCCCCCCCCCTCTCCCTCCCTGACTTTACAGCGGTAGTGCTCCTTTTTAAAATTTTCTACCCAATAAATAAAATCTTCCAATCTCTGATCTAAAATAAGTTGTAAGGATTTACAGCTAACAGTAGAGCTTTTTCTGTGAAGAAATTAGAATTAAATTTTGCTGAGTTGTTTGGACACAGCCAGGGGCACGTTTTTCTTTCTATGAGATGTGAGGACACTGATCATGAACAGGAAAGTTCTGTTCTATGTAAAAAGGGGTCATGTGATTTTTTCCAGCCCAAACGCAAAAAAATTTAAACATCCCAGTATGAACCCCCCCCCACACAAATTTACCCTGCTCTATTCTGTAAACGATTTTTTTTGTCGCCAAAAACGGGGGGAAGCGCCGAAAATGGCGTGATATTAAATTGATGATGCACAGATTTTAAAACCCCAAAATTTTCGCCCCGAACTAAAAATTTCGATCAACATTTAAAAAATGTGCCGATTTTAACTTTGTCGTTTAAAAATCGGGTCAAAAACTATGATATTAGATTATCGCCGATGACCATTAAAATCTATGGGACAGGAACAACACCTTCATTCTTACAAATGGATACGTGCTACATCTTAGGCAACACACTTAGGTTATAAAAGCCACATAAAAAAAAGTCACAGATCATTCACTATCCCTGTCTTGTACCACAGCATGACCTTAAACCTGCATGACCCATAAATTAAAAAGTGCCAGAAGGCAATATGATTTGAACCATCATTTTACTTGAACTGGACATTGAATATTCCTGTCCTGGAACGCAGCATGACCCTTAAACCTGTCTGATCCACAGATTAAAAAAGTGCCGGAAAAAGGTGTCTTTCAAACACCATTTTAGTTGAACTGGACATTGACTATACCTGTCCTGGGCCACAGCATGAGCCCCAAACCTGCATGACACCAAGAATTAAATACTGCCGGAAAAAGGAGTCTTTCAACCACAATTTTAGTTTCACTGGACATTGACTATCCCTGTCCTGGGCCACAGCATGAGCACCAAACCTGCATGACCCCCAGATTAAAAAAGTGCCGGAAAAAGGAGTCTTTCAACCACCATTTTAGTTGAACTTGACATAGACTATACCTGTTCTGTACCACAGTATGCCTTCGCTTCATGTTGGACGGATGCTGACGATGCTGATGACAGCATTTGTGGCCGTGACTGGGAGGACGAGGAGATAAGACTGCTGGATGCAGGTTGCATTAACCACTGCAGAACAGATTGGCGACGCTGTTCGTTACTGAGTTTCATAGGGCCCTGACCCAGCGATGACAGGCCTGATGGTACTGCAACTGATGATCCACTGGCTTGCATGTTGTCGCCAGCACTGGAAGGAGCACCTTCTCTCGTACCTCTACCTCCATGTCCTACACCCCTCTTTGCTCGCTTACCACCTGCATTTCGCTCCATGTTCAGAAAGATAAAAATTTAAGAAAGTATGGAAGAGTTTTTGACAGTCTTTTATTAAAAGACGGCAAATCACAGCTATTCTTAAATCCCTCTAATTTCCTACAGCCAACTAGGATTAGAAACTGAAATGTTTCTAGCGAATACCTGTGAAATGCGGTCTGGTGGAAGAACCGTAAGACAAAATCAACAGTGTTCTTCCTTCAGTCCCAGGGATTTACAACTGCCCAGATAGGACTAGGAATTGATAGTTTTCAACAAACTCATACAAGTGCGCTATCTGCGCCAAACTGAGATTCAACGAGCGCAATAAAACTATTCAAAAGTTACACGGATGAGAAATTGCATTTTTCGCAGCAATGACAAACGAGAACAGTTGCTAGAAAATTTTTCTATCAGAATTGTCGTACAACTTGGCTATTTGAGAAAATCTAGCGCCGCACCACGTGCAATACAGCTATTTAAAAGTTATACGGATAACAAACGGTGGTTTTTGCACCTATGAAATACACCAACCGTAACTACATACTTTCTGTATTCAAATTTAAGTACAGGGTGGCTCTAGGATCAAAGCTGGGCCGCAATAAAAAAAAACACCTATTTGAAATGTATACGGATAATAAAAGGTGGTTTTTGCACCTATGAAATACACCTGTGGTGACTAGAAAAGTTCTGTATCCTATTGTAAGTACAAAGTGGGTCTTTGAACAAAACTGGGCTGCGGCAAAGTGAAAAACACGTAATTAAATTGTGTACTGATAATAATAGGTGGTTCTTGCACCTATGAAATACAACAGCAATTACTAGCAAATTTCTGTATGGTAATATAAGTACAAGATGGGTCTTTCAAAAAAATGGCCAGCGCCAAAGTGAAAAAAACCTAATTTAATTGTGTACGGATAATAAAAGGTGGTTTTTGCACCTATGAAATACACCTGTGGTTACTAGAAAAGTTTTGTATCGTAATATAAGTACAGGCTGCACAAAATACAAGGTACTATTTCACCAAAAACTGGCCAAAAACTGGTAATAAAAAGCCATTTCAATGCAGATTCAAAGCAGTCTGGACTGCACAATATACACTCTCCTTTCAAAAGCCTGCCTGCCTGTCTGCCTGTGTTCGCCCACCACCCCCCCCTCGCAGCTGTACAGCGCTAGATGCTTCTTTCAAAGTCTCAGCCTAACTAACTAAAACTGAAATTCTCTAATCTACCTATGTTCTAATGTTCACAGCTAAAAGCATAGTTGTCTCTGTGAACAAAGAGAACTGTGTCGCTGAGCTGTATTGAGGAGAAAGCTGACACACGTCCTGCTCTTATGACACACAGACACACACTGATGCTGAACAGGAAGGGCTGTTCTATGTAAAACGAGGTCAAGTGATTTTTCCAGCCAATCGCAACCATACACATCAGAGTCATGACGTCGTACACCCAGCTCACCCTGCTCTATTCTCTAAGCTGATTTGCTGGCCGCCAAAATGGCAGGAAGCGCCGAAGATGGCACGATATTTAATAGATTATGCATAGATTCTCACCTAAATTATCGTGTGATCGGAAAATTCCGATCAACATAAAAACCGTGCCGATTTCAACTTTGTCGATTATAATCGCTCAACACTAATCACTACATTAAATGGTCTTTAGAATAAGGGGACAGAGAAAACAAGCAACGTTGCAATTCCATGTCATTTGCAAAGTTGTCTTGTTTTTACAGTCTGCCTTATTTTCTTTTTGCTGTAAACACTGTTCCCCAGTGCTGGTCGGATTCCACCTCCTTTCATTTAATTGGCTGATGGCTCTACTAATTTACATTCTGTCTGGCCCTCTGGTCGTATTCACGGGAGCGTGCATTCCTGCTTCTCTCACTCAGAATAAGGGGCCGGCAACATTTCACTCTGCACAGGTAGCAGAAGCACAGTAACACTGCAGCTGCTTCTACAATCAGAAAACAGCAGAATTGTGCTCGGTGCCTAATGCTCCTGTGTGTAAACATAGTAGAGAGACAGATCTGTGCTGCTCTGGATGAGTTCAGAGAAGACTGGATTCAGCTGTAACAAACCTCTTTGAGAGGAGAAGAGATCAGTGCTCTGAGTTCATAGAAGACTGTCTGGACTGAATGCAGACCTGTGGTATGTAAACATACAGCTCTTACAAAATAAGACTGCATAGGGAGAGGAACGACACAATGACATGTGCACTCAGACAGAGAGTGGGGGGAAAGAGCACACTGACTAGGGAGCGAACATGAACAGTGAAGGGGGGATTATGTTAAGAAACACCCAGCTGGGAGGGGAAGAAACGCCCCTGGATTTGTAGAGCTAAAAAACTGAAAATACAATGAAACACACGAACTGATGAAGCGATACATCCCCTTTAATAGAGCAGACGTGGTCCTATGTGGGCTACATTTGCTCTATTTTCTGGCTCCATATGCTTTTTTTGTAAGACTCATTAATGCAGTATCAAAAAAGTATGAGGACATCACTTATTCAAAAAAAGTGTCTTTATTATCCCAACGACATTTCAGCTCTGTTCAGTGGTGAAACATTGCTGGGATAGCAAAGAAACTTTTTTTGAATAAGTGCTGTCCTCATACTTTTTTGATATTTTCTCAGACTAGGTTCGGTCTGTGGGACGTGCACTCTTCTTTTAATTTTTGCCGATGCTGTTTCATTGATTTTTTCTTATATCATTAATGCTAGACTACACTATTGAGTTCCGCAGAAAAAGCGTATACCATCTGGATGTAGTGCAAACACAGCCCACGTAGGGCTATGTTTTCTCTACTAATCTCTATGAGGCCACCGTTTATACATTGCTGTATTCGCTGGAGTACCTGTTTCTTTTATAACAGAACTTTACTCAAAAGGAAAGAAATCTTAAAAAAGAAAGTTATACATACAAAAATAGATGAGATATATAGAAACTGGGAGAGGGTAAAGTATAAATACTTTAAAGAGAAGAGTAACCAAATTTAAAATTAACAAGATTTTAAGTGTAGCGGTCATTAAACAAACTCCCATTTAGGAAGCTGTAAAGAAGGGATGGGGACTGTCTAACTCCACATCTATACAGTCCACAAAATAATTTATTCTGGCCTTGTGTTTGTTGTCAGCAAGCAAGAGCCAGGAACTACGGAGACCAGTGCATGCAGATCTTGCTCAAATCTTTCCTTCCTAATGCACTATTCTACATGCATTGGTTCCCGAGGCTCCTGGCACTTGTTTGCTGACTCTGGGACATCAAGTGCATTAGTAACAGCTCCTGTGCATGCCATTTCTGCCCCAATATGCTACTAGACATTGGGGGAAGGCATGGACTTCACAGCATGGGGAAAACCCAGAAAATCTGCTATGTTGCATGTAAACCTGGGTAGAGAGGGGACATCCGGCACTTTAGTTACAACTCTCCTATATGCCCTTTGTTCCCCAATGTGTTAGAGTGGGGAAACCACTTGGATATAATTTGCTGGTGATATGGTTGTCCATTCAGTAATGTTCCTCTGGGCTTGCACTGATTACATAGAAGACTGGTACCAGACATTACATTAGTGGTGAGTTACGTAAATGTTTGACTAAGTATAACAGGCTCATTTTTTTTTAGTTGAGTTTTTTTCTGTGACATATAAAGGAAAGTTATAAATATCCAAATGTTCCTTGGCAGAAAAATACGTTCTCCAACCCCTTTTTTAAATGTATATTACCGGCAGAATTTGGGCTTTTTTTGATCCATCTACTGTTTTTCTTAATTATACATTTTTTCCTCTTGTTTGTTGAGTTGATGGGCTTTTAGTAATGTAATATAAAGCCTATGCTGTGTGCTCTGATATAATCTTATGTGTCCTTATACTGCTTCTCCTCTAGTTCTTACAACATGCAATCTTACAGAAACACTAATTAGGAAATGTTGGGGCTGCACTCCTCTCCAACCTATTCTGCCCTGTCTTTCACATACTTGTGAGTAAAAGTTAACCTGAGATTTTACCGCTCTAAATTAATTTTGCAATAGATAGTAGGAATAATAAATCTGAGGTAAAATGTTTGTTCTATTTATTTTATAGAAGCAAACTTCAAGAATATGCTTGGCTTTCAATTAATAAATCGTAATGTTTAAACTAACTTTTTAACCACTTCTATTGATTTTACTATGCTATCCATAACCTCAGGCAGTATTGCCTGGTCTAAGAAAATGAACATTACCCCCCAAAAAATTAAGCTATCAATTTTTTTTTTAACTTCATGTACTATGAGTTCAGTTTAAACTCTAGATAAATATTAGTTTTGTAAAGAAAATAATTGTTATTTACCCAAAAAGCAGTTTATTTTTATAATGTAAAAGGTTACTATAGCTAAAACTAATGTGGAAAGATTAATAAGAACATTAACAAGATATTTAATTCATAATGCTGCACGTTGCGATCCGACCACCCAGCTCTTGGCACGCCCAAAGCCGGGGTCCGGGCCTCTGGCCGCAGGCACACCTGCTCCCAATGCTCGCTCCGCTGTGCTCATACTTATGCATCCCCTTCCTGCTTCCTCCTCGTTCGTATCAACAAAATGTGGGTCAGGCGGAACTCGCCTGATAAAATCTGAAGTGCAACACTAGTTAAGAAAGATTACATTGAAAAACTTTAGTAAGTAGTGGTCAAAGCTGTAAATGAAGGCTTTTTATGCCCAGAATTATGAGTACAGAATGTAAACATGACTTAAGATGCACACATGAGTATAATCTAAAATAATGGCAATGTAACAGACAAATCTAAAAATCTAGGGCCATATGTATGAAAACTGTCTAGGTCTACAACTCTCTTTTTTGCCCATAGCAACCAATTAGAATGCCCCTTTCATTTCATATAGTGCTCTGGAAAAATTTAAAGGGTGCTCTGATTTGTTGCTATAGGTATATAGTTTTAGACCTAGACAGTTTTCATACATGTGGCCCCTAGAGTATACTTTAAGCACAAAGTAAAGCTGTTGCCAATATGTAAAGATATATTTGAACAAAATGAGTCATTTGCAATGTACTTATATGGAATATATTAAGAAAGACATTTATGTACATTATTATTCTGAAGGGATAAAAATACTTATCATTTATGCTCTTCCAGTCTTTCGTTGACAAATACGTAGGAGGTGTGAATAATGTATGCAGAAATTTTTGGAGACCCATATGCTAATACTGTAAGTCTAATTGAACACCTGGTTGATCCAGAAAGAAATATTGTAGGTTGGTTAAGGAGAAAAGTGTTTCCAAAAACTAAAATTTAACCTGAAATAAAGTTGATCAAATACTGTTTCCCTTTCTCCTCCAACCACTCCAAACTAATTTACTAGTATACCTACATACATACAAACTAGAAGCCACACAACTCTTACTCAACATTTACAACAGCATTAAAAGAACTCTTATGTATTGTAAGGCCCCGAAGGGCAAGGTGGTAAACGGGGTATACATAGGCCCCAGAGTTCTCGCTCAGGTATGGCGAGAGTAATACATGTCACCGAGAGACCTGGCCTCGGTGGGGTAGAAGCTTTCACTTCGTTTGTGTCAGCTGCATTAGGCGGTTGGCACATGTTTATCAAAGTAGTGTAGCTGTGGAAACACAGCTTAGTCCGGGTCCGGCTTTTACCGGGAGCAGTCAAAGAGTTGGGTGGGTGGCTGCTCCCCCATGTTCCAGTGCCAGGTTTTTTTGTCTGGCTATATAAGTCAGCTAGTCAGCTGACTGGGGGTGTGTCCGCAGTTACAGGCCAGGAAGCTGGGCCTGAGAGGCTACACCACAAGCTCCAAGCTATAAGACGATAGTAAGGATTACTTTTGTTTAGTTAGCGCTCGGACGAGCAGGAGTTTATTTTGTATATTATTTGTATTGACATACGTTTTGGCTGCCATTCGCACAATAAACGCCGGACAAGAACCGTGCTTCTGCTACAAGGCTGTCTGTGTCTCCATTTGCCCTGGGACCTCGCTGTACCACCGAGCTTACCCCTTTACAGTATCCACATAGAGACTGTCATTTATATAAATGATGACCATCAGAAAGGAAAACCCTTGTGTATCCACATTCAAAGAAAGATTATATTATCAAAGTCTAATTTTCCTTTATCAATTCTATCCAATGGTGTTATTGACTGTAATATACTTACATTTATGACAGACAAAACTGTCCCTAGGCTATTTGCAGCTAGCTAATTTCCTTACATTTTATGTATATACACAACTCTCAAAAAGCTAGGGATAATTGGCTTTGGTTAAAATTTTAGGATGAACATAAAATTTCTTGACATTTTTTTAAATTGAGCTAAATCATTTCATCTCCCAACTTTAGAATGCAAATGTCCAACTGTTCAGTGCTTCAGTACTTTTTTACACAACTTGATGATCTCTAAGAAGAAGCTTGTCACGGTTCACGCCGCAGTCCCTGCCTTAGTCCGTCAGCGTGTCCATGCCTGCCTTGTCTCCGCTTTGGCTCCCTGTGCTGGGGTCTCAGCGTTTTTTTTTTACCTGTTTGCTGAGAGTATGCACTTGTACTCACTAACACTTGCTCCTGCTTCCTGAGGTCCTTTGCACGCACTGCGCCTCCGAATGCACGCACACAGCAGCTTCCTTCCCTTTATGGATTCTGTGTCCTCATTGCCTTCCTCTTGACCTGTGACCCCTGGGTAAAAGAGGAACTTCCTGTCCTTGCTTCTGGCTCAGTCCATTGTTGTGCCTCATGCTGAATGTTTGTCCATCTGAGCTCCTGCCAGCTTCTCAGGTCTGCTATTCTGGACTTAACCCCTTAGATGCTTGGTTCAGTTTTTTTGCAGCCATTTAGAGCTCCTAACCACAGTCTGCTGTTAATCCCTCTCTCCATTTGCATGCCCCGTACCTGCTTTTTCCCCTGCTGTTGCACCTTTTTTCAGTAACCTGCTGTATCCGGGCTGTTGCATACATTTCCCTTTGCTATCCCCCCCCCTTTGCCCCCCACCTGAGACATGAAGGCTTTTTCCAGCTTTTTTTTTCCTGCTACCCCGTTTCCCATAAATTGGTTTCCTGTCCAGCACCCAGCTGTCCCCCCAAGTGGAGGGATTTGGTCTGAAAAATTGGGTTTGACATTGGGGGCCCCTTTTGCTTAAAGGGTTGGGAAATGGTTTGAGATGATAATATTTGCCCTTTTTGGGGCCCCGTGCCCTGAGGGGCAAGAGAGGAAAAATTTTCTGGATGCAGGGGAACGGATTGGCGACGGTGTTCAAAAAGAACGCACAGAGAATTGAGCAAGCGATGGAAAAGGTCTTACGGTCCCCCGCAACTAAACGATTTTCCGCTTGTGGTTTTTAAAAGAGCACTAAAAAGGAGGCCTTGTCTCGTATTTTTAAATTTCCACTTTCTATGCCCCTCCTTGCCACTTATCACCTCTGTTCTCACCATTTTAAAACAAGCAAAAAATTTTTGCTCTAAAAACCGAAATTTTTCACAAAAAAAATGAAATTTAAAAAGAGAGAAGGGGTATAAAACTTTTGATCCCGAACACACGGGGTAAAATTTTCAGCATTTGTGGATTTTAATATCTGGCCAAAATTACACTTGGGTGATGAATAAAAATTTAGCAACAGAGAGAACTCCTTAATTATATCTGAAAGACAATAACACATGGAAAATTTGAAAGGCATTTCACCTCAAAAACTCCCAAAAATTTAATTTTTTCCTCCACTCAGAAAAATTTTCACTAATCAACCCACTTTTTAAAATATTTTTTTTTGTATAGGAGTTTTTGGGGAAACAGGGGTTTATAAAATTTTACTAAAACACCCCAAAACTGAAAAAATTAATTTTTCCTCCACTAAAGTAAAATTTTTTCCCCCAACCCAAACCCCACTATTTAAAATATATTTCTTTGTATAGGAATTTGGAGATGGTGGGTTATAAAAATTACTGCCCCCAAAAAAACGCAAAAAATGACGTTTTTTCTCCACCAGAAATAATTTTCACCCAACCATTTATTTAGAATATTTTCTTTGTAGGGGAAAAATTTGGAGACAGGGGTTTTTTAAAAAAAAGATTTCCCCCCCCCCCAATACGGGAAAAAAACAAACTTTGGGGAAACTGAGTTTGATTTAGAAATTTCCCAAAACACTCTGAATAATATAGATCCAGAAAAATAGATTTTAGGAAAATATGTGACCTTTTAAAGGGCGCCAAATAAACCATTTCTGTTTTTTGGGAAAAAGATGCGGCCACAATAGCAAACCCCCTAACTATTTCTCCCCAAATGGAAAAAAAAATTTGCAATCTAATTAAGTCTTGATTCTCTAAGCTTCCCGCAAAACCCCCCCGTAACAAATTTAACCTAACTAACAAAACACAGTTTTTTCCTTTGTCTAAAATCGCTAATAAAAAAAATGTTTTTTGCCTGCAGGGAAAAGCCAAAGCAGACAGAGGGGGCCTATTTTGCATACAGAGATTGAGCTAAAAAGGGCCCGTTCAAAAAGCAAAAAAGTAAACTATATAAACATGGTCATGTAAAATTTTAGCACCCAAATGAGACCCCCTTTCACCTCACAATGATTTTTTCGACACTTGTCTTGCTCTGCCTGTTGGAGGGCCAACAAAAGGAGAAAAAGGCGCTAAAAAATTTTTGAATGCCAGGGCGAACTAAAAAACATTTCCCTCAAATAACGATGAAAGGTTTTGGTTTGGATTTGGGGGAAAATTGATTTTTTCGACTCGAACTTAACTTTTTCCTAGAAAAAGTTCGAAAAAACCAATTATCCTATCTTTTGGAAAAAGGTATGGAAAAGGGCCTCGCATTTTAATAGGCATTATTAACCCAGTCTTTTGTGCCATGCATGAAAAAACCCCAGGGAAAACCCTTTATCCTTCAGGGGATAAACAATGCCCGCTAAACAAAGGGCCCAAAATCATTTTTGAACGGGCGGGGGTTGGAGACTAGATGACCCTTTAAAATGTATTGGGCCTGCACTTTCCCCAAAACCTAAACCCCCCTTAAAAAAATCTTTTGGATCAGCTCAGTCGATGTGTAGAAGCTCATCACTAAAGGCCCCGGAAACCCCAATGCCTTAAAGGGGGTCCCTTTCAAAAGAGTGGGATGATACTAAATGATTCAATAAATCAACTGTCCCAGCAAAAAGACTTTCTTTTTCCCAAGCCCTGAAAATTGACATTTCAAGACACAGACACGATTTTTGGGGCCGATTTTTTGATGGGGGTTTTAAACAAAGCATGAAAATTTGATTTTCTCATCTCAAAAAATGTAACAAAACAAAAGCCAACAAAAACAGGGGGTTAACACCAAAAAAAGGTCAGTCTAAATTAACATGTCATGGGGCCCTTTGGGAGTCCCAAAATTACAGCTTTACAACGTTTCCCAAATTTGTTTGTTTAAAAGTCGGGGCTATTGACTCCCTGATAAGGGGGAATCCCACATATATATTTTTAAAGGGGCCATAGCATGCACTGTTGTTTTTCCCTCCCCACAAACAATAATAATCCCTTAAATTACAAGGGCCTCGGATACAATTTTTTCAACACACAACTTGCAACAATATTTCTTGGGAGACTGTACATTAAGGGCCACATGTATGAAAACTGGCTGGGTCTAAAACTCGCCTTGTTCCCATAGCAAACCCAAACAGAGCGCCCCTTTCCTTTTTTTTCCCGGGGACCCCATGAAATGAAATGGGCGCTTTGATTGGCTGGGGATGGTCAACAAAAGGGAAATTTAGAAACCCAGAAAAATTTTTTCAAACATGTTTCCCCCAAGTATGGTTTTAAAAATTTATGTTCCGGAAAATTGTCCAATGGGAAATTTTCAAAGAAGATTTTGTTTGTAAAACATCTGTATTAGTGAAGCACATGTACTGATTGAATGTCTAGTAGCAGCTCTCTACAGTACAAATGAAGTAAAACATTAAACTTTTACCTGTTCTTTACATGTACCGGGATGATCTTCTCCTTTAGGCACCAGGAGGACATCATTTTCTTTTTTTATTTTGACTGTTATAAAGCAACAGGGAACCAAATATAAAATAAGCCCCGGCCCTTTCCAAATCCAACACTGTACATACACACTTTAAGTCACCATAAAGTAAAGTTAAAAATTATCTGTATGTGTTTGTCTTCAGCAAAGTGTTTGTGGGGCCCTTTTTCGAATTTAAACCTTTGAAAAGGCCTTCCCTGTGGGACGACAGGCATGCATACCACATATAGAAAAAAAAAATCAATCAAAAATGTTTTTTTAAAACAAGGTTTTCCCGGTATCCCCTTTGGGAAAACCCTAAAGAAATCCATAAAAAGCCAGCAACCCCAAAATTTTTTAGGGGAGTTTGTGGCATAAAAAAAAACCATATAAAACAAAAAGGGGGTTGCTGCTTGGGTTTTCTGAAACTGCTGAACGCTTTTTGATCTTTAAAATTTAAAAACTAAAAGCCCCAAGCGATATTCCTTTACGTCAAGTGTGTCTGTTTTTTTCCCCAAGTTTTCCCTTTTTTCTTAAATGTGGGGCTTAATATTGGGTTTAGAAGTCCTTTTTTAATCCTTCAAACAAAAAACCCCGTGTTTTTTTTTATCATTGCAATACATTTAAAAAAACTGTAGCAACATATAGTTTTT
>JAODAL010050995.1:0-26999 GCA_025379985.1 Phyllomedusa bahiana | reverse complement strand
CGTTGGGGAAAAAAGGGTTTGGCGCGTTTTGTGGGCGGAGGGGGGAAGTTTGGGGAAGATCAGTTTTGCTGGCCCCCTCGACCCAGGGGTTTGGGAAATAAAAGGGGTTTCCTTCTTCTGGTTGTTTTGGTGCCCCAAATTACCCCCAAAAAAGGGATCTGCTTTAAAAACCCTTTAAAAATTAAACCAAACATTTTCTGGGGGGCCCCCAACCCCGGGGGTTCCCCGGTAAAAATAAAACAAAATCAGCACTTTCCTTCCCCCCCCAAATTTTTAGAGGGAAATGCTGGGAAATGGGGGCCCTTTGTAAAGTTTTCAATGGGGGGACATTGGTTGGGGGTTCTGCTTTCACTTTTCCCAAATGCCCACGGGGGAAAAAAACATCAGCGCGGGGACGGGCCGAGATTTGCCAAGTTAGGCTTAGCGGAAAAGGGCAGCAGGCAAGGTGGCAAAAAGCTTTTTTGGGTCATATTTGAGGGGGACCTTCGGCACAGCTGGGGGGTTTTCATTACGGGGGGCCCAAAACGCATCGGTTTTCCCACAGTTTTAATGTGGATCGTTTGATTTTTCACCCAAAGTTTAAAATTTTTCAGGCTTTGGTTCCTGTGATGTTGGGGGCCCCAATTGCCGGGGGGTCTCCGATTATTTTGCCGGGTTTTATTTTCACTTTTCCTTTTTTCAAAAAAAAAAGGGTTTTCCTCTTAAAAAAAATTTTTTTTTAAAATTTGTTTCTTTTTCCTTACTAAAAATTTTTTATTCTTTTTTCCCCCCAAACATTTTTCATTTTGCGGTTTTTTAAGGGTGGGGGGGAGACTTTTAAAAAGCACAAGGTTTTTCATGAAAACCCCCGTATTCCATTTACTCACTTTTTTTTTTCCCCTTAAGAAGTTTTCGCTTGTAAAGGGGTTTTTTGAGTTCAGGTTGCTTTTGAAGATACAGCTTTTAATTATGGCCCTTTTGGGGAAAAATTAAAGGGTGGCTTTTAAGTCCCCCAAATTTTCCCTCAAAATTTTTTTAAATATGGCTAAAGAAGTCCTTTTTTTAAAATTTTTTTTTGGGGGGTTTTGTAGCTGGAATAACGCAAAAATTTCTTGGCCCTTTTTGAAAACAGAAATGTGGTTTTTAAATTTGGCTTTTTCCCCCTCAAAATTTTTTTTAAACAGTGGGCGGGAAAAAGTCATTTTTAAAAATTTTTTTTTGGGTCTTTTCCCGGCTTTAAAAAATGCAGCAATATCCCGGGGTTTTCCTATTAAAAAAAAAAAAAAATTTTTTTTTTTAAAAAACGGGGACTTTTTTTCCCTTCAAATTTGGGAAAAAAATTTGGCTCATGGTTTCTTTGCTTTAAATTTTTTTTGGGGGTTTTTTTGCTGGGGTTTGCAGCTTTTAACTACGGTTATTTAAAAAATTTTTGTTGTTTCTAACGGACATTTTTTCTTCAAAAATTTTTAAAAGGAGGGGGCTAAAGGGTGAGGGTTTTGCTGTCGAAACGGGAAAATAGGTACCCCCAACTGTTTAATGGCCCCTTTATTGCAAAAGGGTTTATCATTTCCCTGTATTGGGGAAAACCCCAAATTTAATTAAAAAGAAAAAAGAGAAAAAAAAGGGGCCCACCGGTGGGGATTCCATCCTTTTTTAAAAAAAATTGTGTTTTTTTAAAATTTTAAAGTACTAAAAAAAATTTTCCCTTTTCAAAAAAAGTTTTAAAAAAAATTTTTCCTTAAAATTTGTAAAAAGGGGGGAAACGGGAAAAAACTTGCCCAAATTTGTAGGTTATTCAAGGGACAGGGGAGTAGGGGAGCAGGGAAACGGGAAAAACAAAAGTACAGAGCCCTTTTTCCTCCGGGCATTTGGGGAGTAAAATGAAAAAAAAGAATGCCAAGTTTAAAAAGGGCCCCTGGGTGTAAAAAACGGAGCTTTAAACCACCAGTATTTAAAAGGGGAAGGTAAATTGGTCCCCCCATTTCATACAGGGAGGGGCAAGCGTTCCCAGGTTTTTGGGACTGTTTTACAGAGGGGGGTTTGGATTTTCTAAACATTTTTCCGTTTCCCCGCACTCTGTTTTGGGCAGGGGGACATTTTTGGGTTTGTTGGTAAAATCAGGGAATTCAAACCTCGTTTTAAAATAGATGCCCGGACCCCCGGGCCTGGGCTTTCCCGGGCACCATTTGTAAACCCCGGGCCCCCCGGGGGTTATGCTTTTTTGGCCCCGGGGGAAGGGGAATAGTAATGTCCCAGTTAACAAAAATTTGGTTGGTTTAAAAGGGGAATTCCTTTTTTTCCGGCATTTTTTTTAAATGGGGGTGGTTTTTGCAGGTTTGGGGGGCTCTTTGCGGGGGGCCCCAGGCCCAGGTTTTGGGTCAATTTTTCCCATTTTAAAACAAAAATTTGGGGGTTGAAATGGCCCCCCTTTTTTTTTTCGGCTTTTTTTTAAAAAGGGTGGGGGTCTTTGCGGGTTTTGGGGGGTTTGCTGTGGCCCGGGGGGGAAACGGGTTTTTAGTCAAGGGTCCGTTAAACAAAAAAAGGGTGGTTGAAAACCCCTTTTTTTCCGGGCATTTTTTTAAAACGGGGGGTCAGCCCGGGTTTTAAATTGGTCATTTTTGCGGTACGGGGAAAAGTAAAAATTTTTGGGGTCCTTTTTCAACTAAAATGGGGGTTTTTGGAATGATCCTTTTTGGGGGCTTTTTTTAAAAATCTGGGGGTTTCTTTGGGGGGTTTGGGGCTAAGGGTTTGCTTTTCCGGGGGACAGGGATTTTTCAATTTTTCCAAGTTCTTAAATTTTTTATGGGGTTTAAATCTTTATTTGCCTTCTGGCATTTTTTTAATTTTTTGTGGGTGTTTGGCGGGTTTTAAAGGGGGGTCGGGGCTGGGGAAACAAGGACGGGGGTTTAGTAAAATGGTCAGTGCCCCTTTTTTTTCTGGACTTTTTAAAAACCTAAGTTGTTTTGGCCTAAGATGTGGGCAGTTTTTTCCTTTTAAATGTTGGGATTTTTAATTTCGTTTCTCCACCCTTTTGTTTGGGGGGTAAAAATTTTTGAAGGTGCGGGTTTGCCCCCCCCCATGCCCTTTTTAAATGGTCATCGGGGAAATTAATCGATGCTCACTATCGAAAAACCCTTTAATCGTTTAAGCGGCCGGGACTATGGGATTTGGGGGGAATCGATCTCGATTGCCAACGAAAATTCGAAAAAAACCATTTAGTCTTTTAATCTGTGGAATTTTTTGTTTTAAATGATTTTAAAAGGGGGGGGTTCCCTTTAAATGACTTTTAGTGGGGTTTTTGGGCCCTTAGCTTGGTTTTTTTTCTACCCTAGGGGGCCATTACTGTGTCGGGCGGGTTTTTCCTACTTCGTTATTTGGTCGGGTTTTGCCCCGTAACTGCCCGATAAGTGAGTGGGGGGTTTGAAGCGATTTAAAGCAGGCCTGTCTTCTGCGTTTCACGATTTTTTTAAAATTCCCAAACCACGTCCCTTTTGGCTTTTATTTGGCAGGGCACAAATGTTTTTAAAACCCCACCAAATGGGGCTTTTTGCAGCCTTTTTAACAGGGGTTTAATAAAAATTTTTTTTGCAAAAAAAAAATTCTGAAACGAACCAAAATTTTTTGTGGGAAAAATTTGACGAATTCACCCCAAAAAATTTGGGGGAAAATTTTGGAAATTTTACCCTTTTTTAGCTTAGTAATTAAAATTTTCCCCTGCTTTGGTGCTGGGGAAACACCTTTGGCCCCCCAAAACCCGGGGGAAATTAATTGGGTTTGCAGCATCTGTCGGATTAAAGCCCACAAAATTTTGGTGGCCTTTTTTTTTCGGGCCCATCCAACGGGAGGGGGTTTCATTTGCATTTTTTTGGCCTCTTTTGCCCCCCCTTTTGAGTTTTTTTCCCTTGCCTTTTTTGAAGGGGTTTGGGGTCGGGTCCTAGTAAAGTTTTATCTTTTTTAAAAAAAACTGTTTAAAGCTCAAAAGCGGAAAAAGCATTTGTGTGGGTTTTTTTTTGGTTTTTCCCCTAAAAAAAACCTTTTTCCTTTAAAAACCATGAGAGCAGGGAGATACGGGAAAAGAAAAAGGAGGATATAAAAGACAGTGAAATGTCACGAACATCAGGTACAGGGCTGGATGTCTAATTCCCCTCTACATATTAGTTGGGAACAAAGAGACTGAGCTGGATAAGTGTGTATACTGCTGGGGCCCCAAGTGTTATGTGTACCCAGCTGCCATGTGGTGCTGCTATCTTGTTCCTTCTATTCTCTGCATCTTCAGTTCTGGTGTGGACAGGAAAAACCACCTGCTCCACATCATCTCACCTAGTGGCAATTAGAGGGGGCTGACATTAATACGATGATTTCCAACTTCTTTGCAGATCATGTATTAGATACTATATCTCCTCCAACAAAATGGGAAAGGCTTAAATGTGTACTAAGAGAAGTATTTAGTTCTCATGGTGCATGTTTGACGAAAGTGAGATCAGCTGAAATCTTTTCCCTCCTACAAATGGTGGCATTATTGAAAATGTCTCATAAGAAGTACCTTCTGGACTCTGAGAATGGAGTTAATAGATGCTAGACATCAACTCTGAAAACTATTAGACCAGAAAACTCTTTGCTTGAGAGACAGGGTCATGTGGGGATTCTATAAATTTGGGGATAAGTGTAGTAAATGGTTATCACATGCTTTACATCCTAGAATCCTCACTTCCCACACTACACAGATTTCTTCCCCTACTTACAGTTAAATATACAATCCTAATTATATACTTCTGGAATTTGAACAATTTTATTTCTCTCTATACTACACCCTGGGGAAATACAAAGACCTCTCCCTCACAGCTTTAAGAAGAAAAGATCTTGGCATATCTGGAACAGAATAGATGACTGTCAATATCTCAGAACCAACTGTCTAATCTTGCATCTATCTTTTCTACTGGAGAACTTATGACAGCTATCACAAATTTGAAAAATGATAAAAAGTTCAGGTCCAGATGACTATACAGCCCAGTTTTACAAATTCCTAGTTGACCATCAGTCACCTGTTTTCCTTGAAATATCTAATTCTCTCTCTCCAGAATGCTCCTTTCCTGCTCAATCACTCCTTGTCCCTATGTTGCTTATACCAAAACCTGATAAGAATCAACCTATACATCCAATTTCACTTATAATTATTGATGCCAAGCTTTATGCAAAACTAATTGCCACAAACCTAAAGCCATTTTTTCTCCATAATTTATACAAGCATGTGATAGAAAAAGATCAGCAAGGGTGTTAAGTCTAATCTGCCTTTATGCTTTTTATTCATTGATACAGATAAAGACTTTAGATAGGATACCCTGTTCTTGCATGCAGTGTTGAGTCATGTGGGGTTTGGGAATGGTTTTAATTGGTCATATTATGGCCCTTTACGAGGACCATTTGGCTTAATTTCGAGTCAATTAATTTCGCTTGTCTTCCCCTTTCCCAATACGAAATGGAACTTGACAAGGTAGCCCCCATCTCCATTTTTATACGCCCTCACCAGGGGCGTTGCTAGGGTCTCAAAACATCCGATGCTCGGGACCTTAAGTTTTTTTGAGTAGGGCTGGGTTCATACGGAATTTTTTGTGTCTCATTGTGAACTGCGGATGTATTTTTACAGAGAAAAACCTTTGTATGTAGGCTCAGGAGAAATATAAGGCCCAGGAAACGTCTCTGAAGAGTTGTTCTCTTTCTCTTATTCTCCATCTGTCCCAGTTGCCATGATGACTTCTACTGTCCACAACTCTTCACTGAAAAATTTACAAAACAAACATCTTAGACTCCTCACTTTATCAGCATTTCTCTACAATTTCCTATCTCTATACAAAATCCCCATCTATAGTGCCCCAAATGGTAATAATTACCCCCTTGTAGGTAAATATTTTCCCCATATAGCCAGGTAGTAGCCCACTGTAGCCAGGTTGTAGCCCTCTTTAGCCAAGTAGTTGCCCCCTCTAGCCAGGTTATTAGCCCCTCTAGCCAGTTTACTGCCATCTGTAGCTAGGTTACTGCCCCCTTTAGGCAGTAATATGCTCCTTGTAGTCAGGTTATTATCCACCTGTAGCCAGGTTACTGCCCCTTAGCCAGTAATATGCCCCCATAGCCACATAATATGCCCCCTGTAGCCACATAATATGCCCCCTGTAGCCAATAATATGCCCCCTGTAGCCAGTGATATGCCCCTCTGTAGCCAGCGATATGCCCCTCTGTAGCCAGCGATATGCCCCCCTGTTGCCAGTGATATGCCCCCTGTAGCCAGTGAGAGGTCCCCCTGTAGCCAGTTATATTCCCCCCCTGTAGCCAGTGATATGCCCCCCCCCTGTAGCCAGTTAATATGCCCCCTTACCTAATAAAAATAAAATAAAAATAACCTACTCCAGGTCCTGCAGCTTGAGAACGGTGTAAGCAGCGTGATGTCATCACGCTACTTACACCGTTTTGCGGGGCCCGGGACCTCCACGGCCGGCATTGCTGCCAGCTTAGAGCGTCCCAGGGGGGTGATGAAAGCGATGCGTCACACCCCCTGCGACACTGAGGTGTATGTACAGCGCTTACCAAGCGCTGTATATACAGGGGAGAAGATACCGATCCGTCCTGCCTCCTCCCCGACTCTGACAGCGCAGCCGCTGTGAAACGGCCGTGCAGTCAGAGATCGTCGGACGCCACCCGCACTAAGGAGCACTCCAGGCCCACGGCAGCAGCCTGGAGCCGCAGACATTCGGGGCACAGGCAGATTTATTCAGGGCTCGTGCCCCGAATGAATCTGCCTAGCGACACCCCTGGCCCTCACTATGGAACCTTTGGTGATGGTTCAAATCCAGATGTGAAGAGGGTAAGTATAGGTAGGGAAATCCATACACTATAGCTCTTTATGCTCATGACTTTCATGTGTTACGTCTCCCAGGACCACTTAACCTAATATTCTTAAAGATATATAATGCATTAGGAATGTCAAGGTAAACACGCATAGGTGTGATTTCCTTCATTGCCAACATCTAAAGATGTGGGTCTTTGCTCATCCTTCCCCTTACAGTGGCAGGGCCAGCATAAATACCCAAGAATGTATCTAAATTATTTTCCTACAACTTTAAACCACTATTTAAGATTTTGGCTTTGGATTTGCTAAATAGCCTAAGGTCATGCTATCCTGGTCTGGCAGAACTGCAGCATTGAAAATGGACGTTTTGCCATGCTTACTATATTTTTTCCCCAGACACTGCCCAAAGTTCTTCCAGGATGGTTCGTCTGCAGACTAACTTTGCTAAGTATTAAATTCATTAAGGTAAACAAACATCTGAGGTTATGTTATCTTCTTCTCAGAAGAAGGAAGGAAGAAGGGGGTTTAGAGTTACCCAATTTTAAATTTATATCATGCTGTCTTCTCTCTGTCCAATTGTGGTTTGTATCTTTTTCATGGTGTGGGGAGAAAAAGATGGGTCTGTTTTAAATTTCTACTTTTCTGTTTTATGGTTGTCATCTGCCTAAAGGACCAGGGTTAGAAATAAATCTCATCTCCTCTCTACACTGGTAACAGAGGTTGTTTAACAAAATGCAACTATTTCTCAGTTTATGACCTTTATCTTCACCATTTGGTAACCTTGCCTTTCTGGAAAGACTGTATAAATCAGCTCCATGCTTCTTGCTCAGGTCTCTCCGCTCTACAATCGAACATTTTTTCAACTTTTGTAAAGATTGACTTCACAGGCAGTTAACCTTTGAGTCTCTGGCTTCAAAAACCCCACCTGTAAGGTAGTGGGGGAGTACTAAAAGCTAATGATACATCATATTCTCTGCCAAAAGCAAGGCTAGACAAAATTAAGAAGTGCATAGAAGTACTGAATGGAACTATACAGGTCTACAGGTGTTGAATTTTGGTTTAGGGTGATGTAGAACTTAAATATGCTTGTGTCACTCCAAGTAGTTCAAGGGCAAGAAACGGGCCTTCCCTGACATGGCTAAAAAAATACTTTACTAATTTCTAAGGAAGAAAGAGGCATAGGTTTAAAAAGTTTTTATGCCAACAGTTTAGTCAGTAAAATGTGTTTAAAATGCTATGTGTGCATCAAAATGTACATAGTTGTTTTAGGTTTGCAGGTAAATTTAATACAGGTCCTAGATTTTTTAGCATGATCATTAAACCTTAAATATACATTCAAGGCATTTTCTAGCACTCTGAAATATATACTGCATATATAAAAAATAAATACATAAAGTTTATGTGGGAAGTTCAATAAGCATATGACTTGTTTTCAACTGATATAATGGTATATTTTACTTTTATCCTAGTAACTATTTAATCTAAAGTCCTTTCTTCAGCTATGTTTTTTATCATTTTTTTTTGAGCCTTTCCAGTCTTGTACTTCAAAGTTTTCTCAGTGATACACACTAGAGTCTTGTCAAAAGAAACATGAGGGTCAGATATAATTGGTTTTCTTGCAACACTTCAATCAAGCAGAAAAATAATGAGTCTGACCTGATATTTGCAGGTATCCTAACTTCAGTCAGTTGCTTTGTCTTTCTATACAACATACCCAACCTATCAAAGCCTTGCCAGGTATTACAGACTAGCCTCCTGAAAGCTAGCCAGACTAGTGATCCTTTTTTTAATGATCAGGCCACCAAGTTATCTCACACAAAGGTTTACACAGTGGCATATTTGTCCAAAATGTCAAAGTGATAACCAGAAATAGCCTAGCACCAAAACGTATGAATGCAGCTGTTATTTGGCGACTATCAGGTTGATTTAATAATACTGTTAAATACTCAGACATTTTAAAAAGACTAGACAGTATAAACATGTGCCAGTTTTATCAACGGTTCAGAAATCTGGCGCATGGTTAGACACTTCTGTTTAACTTTACAGCGTTTTTTTAGTTCCCATTTTTGGTGCACAGCATTTTCTTGAAACCATGCCAGATATGGTGCAAAAGTATCTAAAACGGGTTAACACACAATAAATGTGGTGTAAAGGATATACAGTTGTATTTTGGCACAAATTGTAGGTTTTTATTATTCAAAGCCTTTTTAGTTGTATTTATCCAGGCATCATGTGGCACCGTGTAGTATTTGCTTGAAGTGCTTGGTAATGGTGATCAGAGGTCATCGTTATTTGGACAACTGTGTGTGTGTTATGGAACCATACTGAATGCAGTTGAAAATGTATGCAATATTAAATAGCCATGTAAAATTTTGTGCACAGAATTGTGGTCCATCAACAGAATGCAATTCAAAGAGCACTATCCAGCATAAGGGTGGCTAGGTGTTAAGGTCTGTCCACACGGCATTGACAAAATACCGGCAGGATTTTTATGATTTTTGAACATAAAGAGTGCAGTTTCAGGCCGTGGTTTGAGGATTCAGCCAACCCCCTTTACATTGAACAGTTCATGTTCTGCCCAAAAAAGAAGAGATAACATGTTTTGGGATTGTGCACTGATCAGCTCGACTCCCAAAACACACAGCGTACTGTGGCGCGTAATGTACGCGTCGCAACTACGCCGTGTGAAAATACCCTTAAAGTCTATGAGGAGGATTGACAGTTGGTTTATAGATGGTTTTCAAATCTGAAAACCGCCTGAAAATCTGACTGAAAACCAATGTCGTGTACAGGGACTCTTACATGTTTTAATAACACAGAGTTGCCAGCTCCTCTTCACAGACCATGCTCGGAAAACCTGTCCCATAAAACAGCAACTTGCAAAACGTAAACAAGAAAAGTTCTTTTCCAGCACGGTTTAAGTGAATGAATAAAATACAAAAATGTATTAGTACTCACATAAAAGCATGATGCATATCACAGTGGAAGGTGGTAAATGAACAGATCACACTGAAACAACAGCCTTACATGTTTTCCCTTTAGACTATATTCAAATAAGTTCAAGGGAAAAGGCTAAGACACTGCAGTGCCACCTATACCAAAACAGCTGTCTGCAGATAAATTTATGATATCACTTTACTCTCAGTCATATTGTCAGGCTCAGCAAATTGGATGTGACTGGAACACTTCTTCCAAGTGCTTTTCCCTTGATTTTATTTAAATATATTTAAAGTCTCCACATACCTACATGGTGCCTTTCCTTAATAAGGAACAATATTTCTTTCAAGTTTCCCTTTAGAAGACATACTTATAAAGAAATTTCGGAAGATTCCAGAAGATGACAAGTCCAACAGAAGAAACCTATTAAAAGGGGTTGTCACACCACAAACATTTATTACCTATCGATAGGATAGATAATAAATGTCATCACTGGGGGACCTTCACCCTGTGTTCCCCTGTTCTGTATCACTGTGCTGGGGGTAGGAGACTGATAAAGGAAGGAGGAGGCATTTTTCTTTTATATGATATAGTAAAAACTTTATAACTTATACCATTTAGTGAAAGTTATTTATATTTCATGGTCTGCTTAGAACAGAAAAAGACAAGTGTTACATGGAACCTACCAATTACTGTAGTCTAAAACCAGTCACTAAGAAGGGACCGTTTCAGAATCAGTGGAATAAGGTAGATCTTACAGAAAATAATTTTCCAAATAGCTGACCTAAAGAATAACTCAGTAGATGAAAGTTTTATATATAGTTTCAATTACAAGAAATAATCACAATATCAAGCAATTGTGTGCGGAAAACAATTGATAGGGTAAAAGTAGAGTTTGTTGTGTCAGTTTCCATCAGAGCACTTTTGGAAAATTATTTAACAAACTTTAAAAGCATACTTGATAGAATGTTGGGTGTTTTCTTTCCAAACTAAAAGAGAAAAAGTTTGGTACTGTGTTAGTTAAAGGGGTTTTCTCATTGTAGACTTGAGCTGTTTCTGTCTCTTACCACTTCAAATCCAGGGGCGTGTCTCTTCCCAGTAGGTGTGTTTCCCCTCACTGAAGACTGATGACATCATCACTCTGTCTGAGCAGTGGAAGGGAGAGATTGTGACAGCTATACAGACCTCCCTCCTGTGTCAGTTCTCTTCTCATATATATATATACATATATATATATATATATATATATATATATATATATATATATATATATATATATATAAATAACAACACACACATATACATACATTATATATAAAAAAATACACACACACACACACACACAGGTGCTGCTCGATAAATTAGAGTATCAGCCAAAAGTTTTATTTTATCAGTAATTCAATTCAAAAACTGAAACTCATATTATATAGGGTCATTACAAACAGAGTGAACTTTTTCAAGTGTTTATTACTCAAGCATCCTCTATTGGATGTAATAAAGGCAATTCAAAACTCCACATGTCTATATGGGTTTCTCCTCAAGGAGAGATATTCCCCTTTCTGAGCCACTTATTTCCTCCCACCCAGCCAGCCAGTATCACTCTGCTCTGCACTGATGAGGGGCAAAATCCCGAAACAGCTGATGTATGCAGATGGGTGATACTTGCTTGGCTAATATTCCTTTTGCTTTCTAAAAATTCAGTGGTTCAAAAGCAAATTGAGGATTTGTTACATCCAATAGAGGGTGCTTGAGCTGCTCAGCTCCTTTCCCATAATGCCCACAATTGTCACTTCAGGTTATACATACTGGTGTGATGACAGAATCAGATTAACCTGTAATTAAATTGCAGGTTAATATGTAATATTAACCTCACCAAATTGCAGCACCACACCAGGCGGTAAACGGTCTAAAGATATATGGCCCCCAGATCCGAATAATGCAGTTTAGGTAAATAAAAAGATACTAAAAGATATAACACAAATTTCTAAATATAAAAGCCAAAAATAAAGTCAAACAGTTACCAAATAACACCGCTACCGCAAAGCTAGAATCCCACGCTCAATATTACCAAGAACAGGTCTACAAAAAATTTTTTTTAGAAGGTACCAACTTTTTGTGAATGGTTTTAGGATATTTTGAGGATGATAAATTCAAAAATCCAATTACTTTTGCTAAATATCTTCTAGTCTTTGAGTTAATGGATATCCATGAAAATGGAAAAATTGCATTCCCCCAAAGCGACTTGTGTGTGATATAGAATGCAATAGCTTTTGTTCTGTCTTTTGACTCTTTAACAAGGTCTTAGGTAATGAAATATACCATACTAAAGAACTGGCCAGAAGTCTGCGCTATAAAGTGTGCTTTACTTCTAAAATGTGACATTACAACACCATAACAATGGCTAATAAGTACATAAAAGTACCTCTTTAGATATAGATAGAGTCCTTATGATTCCTCATGAATCCAAGGATCGGAATATTTCTGATTGACATATAAGTCCAAAGTTTAGCAGAGAGTGTTGCCGCACAGCTGTGCTGTTGGATTTACGGGGACGCACTGGTGCTACGTTTCAGAAGGATTGCTTTCTTCTTCAGGCATGCATACTAGGTAAGGGCCGGAATATTTATAGCCATAAACATATAACTGCTAAAAACGTTACATATTAATGATAAATATGTGTTACCGATTGTTACAGATACATTCACAGAAAACACTTTAAACTAAAGTTTTTCATTAAGTCCATTAGGTACTAATGATTCCATAACAAATATCCAGTATGCCTCACGTATTAAAAGTTGTATATTTAACGTGGTAGTTTCACTTTTTTGTACTTATTAGCCATTGTTATGGTGTTGTAATATCACATTTTAGAAGTAAAGCACACTTTATAGCGCAGACTTATGGCCAATTCTTTAGTATGTATACTTAGGAGGCAATCAAGAGGACCCTCCGCCCAAGGGCTTCATTTGGGAATATCCCCAAGAAAGGTTATTGAACTCATATATTTGAAGATAAGTTATTTTCCTCCATACAACCTACAACTATTTGTACAAAATGTCATTTGAAGAGCTTGCCAATCTCAATGAGAAGAGAGCAGAGATGTATGGATTCACAGAAGAGAAAATATATTAAAACAAGCCGTGCAAGCAGGCTTTAGTCTTGAAAAAGCTAAAGAAGAGTCTAAAATCAACCATCCTAAAAAATGTTAAATAAAAAAAAAATAATAACATTGCACGCATCGACTCTGAACGAATATGTCAAGGTATCACGCATACCGAGAGATTTACGCAGCCCATTACAACATTTGCTGCTAAAAGAAGACGCCATTTTCAAAGAACGGTGGTTTGCGATCTCTAATTGATATTCACTGGACTTAATGTCCCCAAGACGGATCTACAAAGCGCTTGTAACACGGAGTGAAAACTCCGTGTGAACAAGCCCTTAAACAACTTGATTGTGAACATTTCTTCAGTTGAACTTACACCTGCACAGACAACATTATTAAATAAAGGCTTAAATTTTGTCCCTACTCATCAAAGTCAAATGTTTACATTTATCCAAGATTTTTATAAATTATGTAGAAATATCAGAGTTAAAAAGATTTTTATATGGATAATAAAAAAGAAAGACCTAAAAATGAGATAGGTAGAAGTAATAAATTAAAAACTAAAAGTCAGTTCGATCCTATTGTCGATTCAAAAGCCTTAGAAATATTTGAAAAATTTGTCATTGATGAGGTTACAGAACAATGGAAGTCCATAAAAAAAAACAAAAAACAAAAAATAATTTAAATAAAGAACGTAATGCTATACAGGAGATTAAAAAGAACAAAAAAAATCACTGTAAAAAGAGCTGATAAAGGCGGAGCAATGGTAATAATGGACATTGAAATATATGTTAAAGAAGCTCTAAAACAACTAAGAGGAGATATATAGCGAGATATAATCAACTTAGAGGAGATCCCACTGAAATATTTCAAACAGAGATTAACTCCATCTTAGAAGAAGCCCGAGAGATGGGAATTATATCTAGTGAAACTTGTCAATTATTAAGTAAACAACATCAAAGAGTGCCAACATTTTACCTTGTCCCAAAAATCCATAAATCTATAATAAATCCTCTGGGGTGCCCTATAGTATCAGGGATAGATTCACTACTTGAACCGCTAGCTTTTTACGTTGATTCTTATTTACAACAATTAGTAAAACGGGATGACAATTCCTTGAGAGATACAGGACATTTTCTTAAAAAATTGGAGACCGTAGATTGTACTAATGTAACATACATAGGTACATTCGATATAAAAAGCCTCTTCACTAATCTTCCTTATGAAGAAGGCAGTAAAGCTGTGAGGGAAGCTTATGCGAGGATCCCACAATTTCTAACGAACAGATTACCTTTTAAATGACTTTATTGGATCTTGTATTAACAAAAAATTATTTTAGATTTAATGATGAGTATTAGCTTAAGCTACAGGGGACCTCGATGGGGTCCCCTGTAGAACCTATTTATGCTAATCTGTTCATGACTTTTTTTGAAAGAATTTTTATATTTCAATCTCCCTTTGCATCTAAAATAAAAAACTGGTGGCGTTTTTGTCCTCTGGACTAGCTTGGTGGAAGAATTACATGAATTCTTAATTTACCTAAATTCTTGTCATCATCTTATTCAGTTCAAAATGACGATTGATCAAAACACCATAAACTTTTTGAATGTCAAAGTAGAAAAAATAAATGAGAAACTATTAACCACTATGTTCACAAAACCAACAGATCGAAATAATGTATTACATAGGAGAAGCTATCATTCCCTCCAAACATTCAAGGGCATACCTAGGGGTCAATTTGTACAAATTAGGAGAATTTGTTCAACAGATAGCGAGTATATAAAATAAATGTACAGTTTAATTGACAAATTTGAGATACCAGGGTATAAAAGAGATCAATTGGTTAAAACAGCAATGGAGGTATTGTCAAAAAACATGAGGAATTTTTTCATCCAAAGAAAAGAACGGAGAAAGATAGATGTAATTTTGTCTCAGTATATGATAAACACGCCAACAGTATTCGACATATTATAAATAAAAATTGGCACATTTTAAAAACTGATAAAAAATATGGCAGATTGTTTCAAGAGAAACCTCGCTTCATCTATAAAAAGGGAAAGTCATTGGGCAATCATCTTGTTCGATCAGATATTAGAGAGTCTATTCTAAATAAACAAGAAAAAATAGCAACATAAAGAAAAGGAACATACCCTTGCTTGTCTTGTATAAATTGTTCAGCTATATTAAAAGGTTCAAGCATTAATCACCGAATGAAAGGTACCCCGATATCCATCAAGGGCTATCATGCATGTGATATTTATTTAAATGCCCATGCCGCAAAGTGTATATTGCCCAAAAAGTAGAAAAATCAAAACACGAATTAGTGGGTGTCACGTACATACTCACCAGCACGTGACTGGGGGCCACTATAATGGAGTCGATTTATTTCCACTTTCGCTCCGCTCTCAATCAGGTAGCGAATCAAGCATAAAACGCACCACAAGACAAATCTAGCACCCCAAAGTTATCCGCTGCCACCACCATACATCAATAATCAAAAAGTATCAGCCGGAAGGAATCCGATTCCCAATAGATATTCTAAAAACACGTAAAAATGCTTACCGGGTCACCTCACTGCTCTCCAGCAGCTACAAAAAAAAAAAAACTCCTTCAAGGAAATGAGATCCAAGCATTAACCAAGAACTAAGCTTATTAATTGTACTACTTTAATAAGAGGATAGGAACAGTGCTAACATAAACAAAATACATCTTAACCAATGACTATGACATACAGCATCAAGACAGTTAATAAAAGCACAAATGGATAAATGCTTAGCAAAGCTTACCACAATACCATGTGTCAGCCTTATCAGATCCAAGGGCAATGGTGAAAGAAACTATCACGGACACCAAGCTCAATCAGAATTGAAACCCCAGGCTATGAACAAAGATTTGTGAGTCCTTGGCCATGTGTTTATCAGCCCAAAATCTCTGTCCAGTTTTTCCCTCCTCTCTCATAATTCGGCTGCTCTCTTACAGGCAGAAAATATTATGAGGTGGGAGGACATTTTATGTCTCATGAGGTTGTATGCATACTAACCCCACAAGAATGGAAATCACGACTGTCGTCTTCTGCTTTGGACAGATCCATGACGCTCTGGCACTGCATAGGAAGTAAACACCATTACACTTCCATGGGTTGGTATACACACACAGGGCAGGCAAGGAACGAGACATAACTGGTTTGGATACACCCCTACAGCTGCATAACAATCGACATGCATAAGTGGGCCCAGGCACACCACTGAGCTGCGACATATCATGGACAACTGACTTAGGATGGCCATCCCCCACATTCTACATCTGGGAATACACCCTCATGCTTGGATACATTAATTATTGTCCACAACAGTCTGAGATACAACCTTATGGCTTGGATACATGATCATTGACCCGGAACAGTCTGAGATACACCTCAGACTTTGATAAAGGTCATTATTGTCCATAACAGTCTGAGATACGCCCTCATAGCTTGGATACCTTCGTTACATCCACAACAGTCCTGAATCATGCTGGCAGGCTGCAGATTACCTTTGTAAATGACACACCAGCTCCAAGGAATTACGCATCTTTGTAGTAACTTAGATACAGGGGCACCCCCAGCATACAGGCTGAGATATGGCGGCAGCAGGTCCATAATAGTTGCGGAAACATCTGCGGGCTGTGATACATCTGTGGCCCAACACAACAGTTTTAGTACAACAATGTCCTGGCCCAACACCTAGACACCGTAACTCCAGCGCAACAGGCTGAGATAACATCATCAGGTCCTCATAATAGGCTGTGATACATCCACAGTGCTTAGATACATCAAAGTTACAGAGTACACAAAAACATAGTACAAGACACTTCTCCTCGGTGCAGGGGGATCCTTGATAGAAGGAGGGGTGACAAAGGGATTAGAATGGCCGAATTTCTCAAAATTCGTTCCGGTCACACGCCGAATTTCCGACAAATTCGTTTCGGTTCCGAAATACTTTCGCACGAATCACTTAAAAAACAGCTATTTCCAGCTGCCCATAGCCTGCAGTGCTGTAAACGTTGTGCCATGCATAAATATTGCAGAGGGAGCTTGGTTTGGTCTCATACAAGGTTGTGTTTTTGTTATGACACGCACATGACAGCCGCCGCTCCTAGAAACTCTTCACTATAAAAGTCCCTGGGCACTTAAGAGGGCAAAACTGACCAAAAACTCAATGCGGAATGTAGCGCCTGAATAAAGTCATTCTAGCGAAAAGCTGGAAAAAAAAACAAGCTGAGAGCTCAGGTGGCAACATTAGTGATAAGTGTGGGAGGTACGGCGGCAGCCACAGCACATGAGGTCAGCAGTGGCACAATGACCTTCTGGAGCGTGCAAAACAGTATTAGGCCACAGAGTTGCACACTCAACACAGTGTGGAGGTCAAGGCAGCAGCACAAGAGGTCAGCAGTTGGAGCACAATGACATTCAGTGAGGCGGCAAAACAGTATTTAGGCCACAGAGTGCACAATCACACAGTGGGGGTCACGGCGGCAGCAGTATGAGGTCGACATGTGGGCACAATGGCAATCTGGAGTGGCAGAAACAGTAATTAGGCCACAGAGCGTGGCACTATCAACACATGTGGAGGTCACGGCGGCAGCAAGTATGATGTCAGGCAGTGGCACAATGACATTAGTGGAAGGCGGCAAAACAGTAATAGCCACAGAGTTGCACAATGATACCACGTGTGAGGTCACGGAGCAACATTATGAGGTCATACAGTGGCACAATAGACAGTACTGGAGGCAGGCAAGACAGAATTAGCCACAGAGAGGCACAAACACACAGTGAGGAGTCAACGGCGGCAGCAGTAGAGGTCGGGGGGGTGGCAGGATCATGGAAGAGCCTGGGTTACCTCATATCATCCCGCAGATAACAGGGGGGAGAGACCTGCCAAATCGTAGGGTGAGGATTAGGGGACTCTTCCCACGGTCAAATAACAACAAGCGCCAATGACTCGTGTAGTTCTGAGTTCGCTGATTCAATTGTCTTGGGGTGAGGGGTGGGGGGTGGGGGGGGGGGGGGGGTGGGGGGGGGGGGGGGGGGGGCATTTTTTGCTCCCTCTATGGTACTGCCAACTTATGTTTGTACTTCTCCATTGCAATCTTACGCCGCTGTCCAGGACCTTCCGGCACCCCCCTGATCGTAGACAGTGGCACCCAAGAACATTATGAGGTCGGCAAACAGAAATTAGGCCACCGAGAGGCACAATGATACCTGTGTGGAGGTCAAGGCAGCAGCAGTAGAGAGTCAACAGTGGCACAATGATCTATGGAGTAGGAAAACAGTATTAGGCCGCACAGAGTGGGCACCAATCACACAGTGAGGTCCACCAGCGCAGCAGTCTGAGGTCAGGCAGTGGCACAAAGACAAATTATGGAGATGGCAAAAAAGGAGTAGGCCAAAGAGTGGTACAAAGACACAGTGTGGATGGGCACGGTCAGGAGCAACACAGCAGCCATAAGGTCAACGCTGTGAGGCACAATGACACAGTGAGGAGGGCCACGGCAGCACCACATCCGCAGCATGAGGTCCAGACAGTGGCACAGATGCGATCAAAATTCTCGAGTGTCAAAAACAGGAGTAGGCCACAGTGTGGAGGTGCACGGCAGCAGCCACCGGCAGCAGCAAGAGTGTCAGACAGTGGCACCATGACACAGTGGAGGGCAAACGACAGGAGTCACAGCAGCAGCATGAAGGATTCAGAAGAGGGCACAATGACCAATCTGCAGGTGCAAAATAGTAATGAGGGCACAGAGCGGCACAATATACTGAGAGCGGAGGTCACGGCTGCAGCAGCATGAGGTTCAGGCAGTGGCACAATGACCATAAGAGTGAGGTGAATACAGGAGCAACAGCATGAGGTCAGAGAGTGGCACAATACATTCTGGAGGTGGCAAACAGTACCAGCCGCAGAGTGCACAATGACACAGTGAGGATGACACGGCAACAGCACAAGCAGCCAGGCAGCATGAGCACAAAAGTGGCACAATGACAAGAGTGTTAGGGATTGGGTGGCATATTACTACAGGGTCCCATGATCTAACAGAGCGTGGTAGGCAATGGAGCGAAGACTATCAGCAGATGTGTGGCATCAGGCGGGGTGCGGCATCAGAAAAGTTGGGGGCTGAGGCAGGTATTTGAACCAGACTGAACGCCTAAGGCATTGGTGTTGGAAATCCTGGCCGATCCACGCCTTATTCTCTTGACAAAGGCAGTCGTTCAACATTTCCCGTGGACAAGCGGGTTCTCCTTGGGGAAACGATGTCCCCCGCCGCACTGAACACCCCTCTGATGCCACACGACTGGCCGGCAAGGACAGCATTCTCCACTGCAAACTCGGCAAGTTCGCCACAAATCCAGTTTGCTGCCCATTATCCAGCGGATCTTCTACACTGGGGTGGCAAGTCTGTCCAAGTATGCACACAACCATTTGGTTCAGGGAATGCCCATTTCTCTGCTGGCTGCTCTGGTGAGCTGCCCTACTCACTAGGCGGGTGAAGACTGCTCATTAGAGCTGACTCCAGACTTAGGTTAACTGCTGATGGAGCTGGTACTGCTCCTACCCCCCACCTTCCCCCACAGCCCGCGGCAGTAAACGTGAGCGCCATGTAGGAACCCCCCGCGTCAGACCATGTGCAGAGGAGGGACGATGCCGCACATAGGCAGCAGCCAACTGATTACGAGGACCTTGTCCCTATAGGAGATTTGGGTTTGTCTTTCCCTCTCAATAGCTGGGTGAAAAACGTGCTCCCATTTTTGGACCGGTAGCGACGTCCCATTATGGGTGGAAGCGCAAAGTCATCCCTCTGCCGGGAGCTGACTATTCGGCTGTCACTACCAGGCAAATAAGCATGCTCGCGGGACATCTCACAATGACTCCGAGAGGGCTCCCTGCCTCCATTTCCACTTAATACTGCCACGGTGCATGGGAGTCATCTGCTCGTCTTCCACATCTCCATCCCACCTCCGCCAGCTGCTCCTGCTCCTCTCTCTTATCACCAGGTAAAAATCCTACTCCATTTCACCAGACAATGCTTCGGCTCCAATGTCCTCCACCTCCTCCTCCTCTCCATTCATCCCCACCGGACTCATGTTGCCACGAGATGTAAGTCGCCACATTCCAGTCCCCTGCCCAGACAAGATTTTTTTCAGATCTGTTCCATACATGAAGCAGTAGGAGAATGACGTTATTCATCCCGTAGTCCTGGCGACTGACAAATAACGTGGCTCCTCGAATGGCCCTCAACAAACGGCAGTGACACAGCCATGAGCCTGCCACTGGCTGACATCAAATTACACACAGGGGGTAGTACTTAGCTGTTCTGCCTGATCATCAAAAAAATCGTTTACAGGCCTTTCTCTTTCATCACAGTCGGTCCACATTCGCTGGAAATTCCAGCGGGTAGGAAACATCTCATATTCAAGCGCTGTTGGCGGAGGCGTTCTGCCGCTGCAATCAGTGAGGGTGATTCCTGGCTTTGTACGAATGGATAAAGAGAGCATGCACATTTCCTGGCCATTTTCAGAATGTACTGAAGACCGGTGGAAGACTTCAGGAACCTTTTTTTACAACCAGATTTGAACACGTGCGCCATGCAGGGCGCATGGACCAACCTCCTCAGTGTGCAGCGCGGACACATGTTCCTCCCATTGACCCGTCACCATGTTCCGATATGCAGTTGGCGCGTAGAGAAATGCCACAATCGATTTCTTGGCTGCATGACGCGGAGCTTCCTCCCCGTGTGACATCGTTCGCCGAGGCAAGCTAGGTGTAGAACTGAGTGCGTGACACCGCTGTGCCACACAATGGTAATGAGGAGCAGTTTACTTGTGAGTGCTGCGATGAGGTGGTGGATGTTGAGATGAGGAGGCGGACATTGGCGCAGGAGCATCAGATTACAACGTGGAGGAGAAAGCGGCGTCCTCCTGTCCAAGTTGTAAGGATGTTGCCTGGCAGAAGCACATTCACCGCTAGGAGGGCCGTAAAGGGACATGTACAGGACCTTGACCGTAGTATACAGCACCAGACGTCCGCGCTGCCGAGTACCTAGGAACAAACCGCTAAGCCACAAGGACAGACCCACTTCTGTTCTACATATTTTATGAAGTTCTGTACTGGCCTTTTTGGAAAAGAAATACGGCTTGGAATTCTTCTCTCCATCACGTCTCCCGTGCACAAGCCATAGTTCTACATGAATGGTGCAAGAGTCCCACCAATTGGAAGGGAGGGACTGCAGTAGCAACAACTTAGGACAGGAGCACGACATCTTCTGCACCTTTAATGGTTGGAACGCATACTGTTGTCTCATTACAATCGCCTCTCTGAAACGACTGCTGCGCCATGAGTAGCGATGAGCAGGAGCATCTGGACCGGGAGAGGATGTCAAATGAGCAACACTCCTTACTGCAGAGGTGGTGAGCCTTGACTGGCTGAAATGGCATGCAGCCACTGGCCTGCTGCTGCAGTGCAGCGCAGGATGGGACCCCACATCTGAGCCACGTTTCAGCCCAGGCCACTGATGTGGTGACGCTGCATGATAAGCGCAGGTGCCGTTGTGCAACGTTAGCTCCCTGGCCACGCATCACATTCTGCCCACCAGATTCTACATATACCCCATATATTCGGCACCCCGGTGTCTTAGCATACAGAACTGGCCAAACCACACCCCCCGCGCTCCCCCCCCCCCCCCCCCCACCACACCGCCGAGTAGCTGATTTTACCGCCAACGGCTCCCACTGAGTGACAACAGCCGCCGCTGCCTCGCTGAGCCCATGCCCGCTACTGTCTTGGACCTGCGAAGCCGGGTTTTCTACACCCCGTGGCCGCTTGGCACCCTACCTCACACTGCTGCTACCCCTGCTGACTCACGGCCACACAACCCCTAAAGACTTAGCTTTTCGAAGCACTTGAGCGCCGCTGCCGTACCGCGCAAGCGACTCCCTCTTCTCCCTGACATAATTGAAGCCCTTAGCTTCACCCGGCTCCCAAGTGCGGTCGGCTACATCATCATCTATTTGTGTTTCAATCGTCATCTACTTATCCTCATCACCGCGACCCCCCTTAGGTAAGCCGAGGCTGACCTCTCACCACATTAACCTCCCATCGCCACACTCCCATCTATACTTTTGCCGCCTACTTGCAAAAGCTGGGGATATTGGCCCCAATTTCTTCGCTGCCCACGATAGCTGCTGACTGCCCTCCTCAAATTTTCATCCTCGCTATATAGTGGCGCTGAGCCAGACCACATAGTAGATCCCTGGCTAAGTGGAACTGGATGGGACAGAGGCGGGCCTGAGGACAGGTGAGGGCCGCTGACCCGCCTCCCCGGGGCCAAGCCAACTACGTGTTGTGTCATGAGGTTCCCACCGACTCTTGGCTGGGTTGTCAATGTCATCTGGGAGAAGAGATGACCTAGTCCAACCATCAAGAACCCTTGTTGCTGGACAACACACGGCCGCAAGATGACAGAGGCATTTGTGGCCTCACCGAGAGACCCCAGCTGCGACGTCCCCATCTGTGCTCGACCTGCCCGTTTCCAGAAAATGTTTTGTGCCACTCCACTCGCAGTTGCAGAGCAGCACCTCTCTGTCTGACATACTGTTAGTATCTAAAATGTACAGACACTGTTATGATGAAGCTAACTTTATATGATAAATGATACACCCTGTTTGAACATCCAATTAACCCAGTAACAAGCTAGGGTAACCCTTTGGATATAAATTGCGCTCCACAAATGGCCCAGGAAAAATTTACTGTTGTGTCGTTTTACAAGCACTGGTGTATTTACTAAATGGTAAAAGCACAAACAGGCTTAATTAAACCTTCGCTTGGTGAATTATGCCTACAAGAAAAAGTAAATATTTCGGTGTTTGAAAAGACGTGTTTATTTTGTCAGCACAGCAGTCAAAAAACAACGCTAATTAAACCCCTGATGTAAATTAGCGCAATAGAATTGAGTCACCACAAGCTAGTAGCATTGTAGCGTGGTACAATTGCTGATTTCTACGCCACACAACAAGATGATACAGGTTGTAATTAAGCCTTTGCTTGTGAATAGGCTACCAAAAATAAATATATATAATTTTTGGCTTGAAAAGACGGTTTTATTTTTTGTCAGCACACCAGCAAAAACAACGCTTAATTAACCCCTGGATGTACATTGCGCCAAAAGAATTGAGCCGCAGCAAACTAGTAGCTTTGTATAGGTGTTACAATAGCGTGTTTTTCTACGCCACACAACAAGAAAACAGTGTAATTAGCCTTTGCTTGTGAATTCGGCTACCAAAAAAAAAAATATATATTTGGCTTTGAAAAAGACGGTATTATTTTATTGTCAGCACACCAGCAAAAAACAACTAGCTTAATTAACCACTGGATGTAGATTGCGCCAAAGAATTGAGCGCAACAAACTAGTAGCTTTGTAGCGTGTTTAACAATTGCGTGTTTTCTACGCCACACAACAAGAGATACAGTGGTAATTACCTTTGCTTTGTGAATTAAGGCAACCAAAAAAATATATATATAAATTGGCGTTGAAAAAGTACGCTTTTTATTTTTGTCAGCACACAGCAAAACAACGCTAATTAACCCCTGGATTTGAAATTGCGCCAAAGAATTGAGCCGCACAAACTTACTATTGTAGACGTGTTTTTACAATTGCGTGTTTTCTACGCCACACAACAATAGATACAGTTGTAATTAGCCTAAGCTTGTGATTTAGTCTACCAAGTGTAAAAAATATAAAATAAATTTGGCGTTGGGAAAAAGACGGTTTATTTTTGTCAGCACACCCGCAAAACACGACTTAATATAACCCCTGGATTAAATTGAGCGCCAAAGAATTGAGCCGCACAAAACTAGTAGCGTGTTACAATTGGGCGTGTTTTTCTACGCAAAACAATCCAAAACAACACACAACCAAGAGATACAGTTGTAATTAGCCTTTGCTTGCGAATTAGGCCTAACCCTAAAAAAAAAATATATAATATTGGCGTATGAAAAAGACGGTTATTTTTATTCAAGCACACCACCAAAACAACGCTTAATATAACTGCCTGGATGTAAATTGCGCCAAAGAGAATAGAGCCGCACAAACTAGTAGCTTTTAGCGTGTTACAATTTGCGTGTTTTCTACGACACACAACAAGAGATAAAGTTGTAATTAGGCCATTGCTTGTGAAATAGGCTACCAAAAAATTATATATATATTGGCGAATGAAAAAGACGAGTTTATTTTTTGACACACACACAAAAAACAACGCTAAATTAACCCTGGATGTAAATTTGCGCCAAAGAAATTTGAGCCCGCCAACAAACCTAGTAGCGTGTACAATTTGCGTGTATTCTACGCCACACAAACAAGAGATACAGTTGTAATTAGCCTTTGGCTTAGTTGAATTAGTCTACCCAAAAAAAATATATATATTTGGCGTTGAAAAAGACGGTTTATTATGTCAGCACACCAGAAAACAACGCTTAATTAACCCCTGAGATGTAAAATTGCGCCAAAGAATGTGATCGCAACAAACTAGTAGCTTGTTTGTAGCGTGTATACAATTGCGTGTTTTCTACCCCACACCAAGAGTATACATTGTAACTTTATCCTTTGCATGTGAATTAGGCTACAAAAAAAAAAAATACTATATTATGGCGTTGACAAAAAGACGGTTCTTTATTTTTTGACAGCACACCCAAACAAAACAACTCTTAATTAACCCCTGGATGAAATGCGTCAAAGAATTGAGCCTACAAACTAGTAGCGTGTTACAATTGCGTGTTTCTATCGCCACTCAACAAGAACAACACAGTTGTAATTAGCCTTATGCTTTGAATTAGGCTACAAAAAAAAATATATATATTTGCGTATTTGAAAAGACGGTTTTATTTTTGTCATCACACCAGCAAAACAACCGGCTTATTAACCCCTTGGATGTAAATTGCGCCAAAAGAAAATTGAGCCCGCACAAACTAGGTAGCGTGGTTACAATTGCTGTTTTCTACCCACACAAACAAGAGATACAGTTGTAAAATAGCCTTTGGCTTGTGAATTAGGCTACCAAAAAAAAATATAAATATTTGGCGTATGATAAAGACGGTTTTATATTTTCAGCACACCATCAAAAAACGCTTAATTAACCCCTGGATTTAAATTGCGCCAAAGAATTGAGCCGAAAACAAGTAGCGTGATACAATTCGCGTGTTTTCTACCCACAACAACAAGAGAACAGTTGTAATTAGCTTTGCTTGAGAATTAGGCCCCAAAAAAAATATATAAATTTGGCTGTAGAAAAAAGACGGTTTATTTTTGTCAGCACACCAGCAAAACAACGCTTAATAAACCCCTGGATGGAGAAATGCCGCCTAGAATACAGCAGCCAAAAATGAAGTGGTATTTGTATTGATAAAAACGCTGTTTCCTTTAAATGAATACAACAGGAAACAGGCTAGATCCCACTTGGATATGAATGTATTGCAGCTGCAGTGGACGCACACTGGATTTCAGACCCCAATACCCCAAAAAATCAGAAATAGAACATTCAGAAACAGTCTCTGAACAAGTGGACACCCCACGAAATCCTGTATAAAAATCATTCTCAAAAGCCTTTCCCCCGGGCCGAGCACCTTCCCCTATATTCGTGAGAGGATGGAGCCCCCACGGCGCGCTCGGTCTTTTATGCGGTGACGCCCAAAGAACCCGCCGGTTTATTTGTTTTCATCTTGCCAGAGCGGGGCTATGCCCTTCTTCCTCCCAGAGTGTTTTCCCCCAAGGGGCCGCCTGTGCTCGCACCCATTTTACAATCAAAACCCTTCTTTCCCCAAAATCCCCCAAAATTCACTTCGGTCCGAACCGAATTTTCCTAAATTCAAAAAGAATCCACTTGTTAGAATAAATTTCGCCACTTAAAGGGGAAGCCCTGTTATCCCATGGGTTTCTGGCCACAACTTGGGGGGCTGCTATCAGGGTTTCCCCTTTTTTTTAGACTCTGGTTTGGCTCCTGTTTTCCCCCTACTCCGTAATTATTAACTCCGCGGGGGGGAGCTGTTTGGCCTGGGGAGTTTCCCCTTTTCCCGGATCTGATAAGGAAGCATGTGAGAGGTGACTGTCCAAAGAAAGGGGGTTGGGGGGGTTGGACTCTTTCCCTATCAGCTTGCAATTTGCCTCGAGAGGATTTCCCTTGGGTGGGCAGACGACACACACAGCTGAGGTTGCAGGATCCTACTATGGGTACGGGGTGACTAAGGACAGTTTTTGCACAGTACCATCCAGTGGCATCATTCAGAGGGGACATCCACTTTAATTTCCCCCAATTGGGATTTTCCCTAACATTTGGGCCCGTATTTGTGGGGGAACATATAAATGGGTAATTCGGAGGGGAGCTGGAAATAATTTAATTGCTCACTCCCAGATCCAAACCAGTAGAACCGAATAGGGGTGTAGCAAAAAAACCCACTTTTCTCTCCCTCCCCGCTCCCCAGTCCGAAACCCGAGCCTTGGTTAGCAGAGCGGACTCTGCCCCAAAAACCGGGAGGGTTTGGGCTTTCCTGGGAAAGAAATTTTTTTAACATCCCCATCTCTGGGCGCACCCGTCCACCTCGCCCCATGCTTTGAACCCATGGCGTTTTTTCCCACGAAAAAAGGGGGGGTTTAAGGTTAGCTTTCTCCTTCCTGCAGTCCCATTATAATTTGATGGAAAGGGGCCCGTTTTCGGGGCGCTGTGGGCATAGGGGTTCCTCCGCTTGCGGGAAGTGGATAACGCCCCACTTTGTTCATATAAAAAATTTTCACATGTCAGTCAATGGGAGGGGGGGGTTGGAGACCAGGGGGGCTAAGGGGGGTGTCCCGGGGATCAAGGGGGGAGACGAGGGGTCCCCCCAGGCTAACCCCCTCCTTTCAGGGGCATCAGGGTTCTCGGGCTTCTGGCATCCGTTGGCAAAATAGGAGCTGCCGTTGGGCCCGGGCTCTGGCGTCTTGGGCTTCCCCCAACAAATCCCCCCAACATCCGCAGGGGAGAATGGAGAACTCTCCTTGACCTTAGATTCAAAAGGTCGTCAAAGCTGAAACGAGAGTCCTTTTTACCCCTTCTTGCAGTGACCTAAAATTGCTCTCCAC
>JAODAL010050994.1:0-26999 GCA_025379985.1 Phyllomedusa bahiana | reverse complement strand
CTGTTATGATGAGAAAAGAGCGGGGTTCTTTGGGGTGGGGGGGACTCTCCCTTCCAGAAAATTAAGTAGATGTTTTCCCCGGGGTGGGGGTCTAATATCCTTTTGGCCCCTGGGGTTTCCCCTTGTTTTGTCCCCTTGGGGGGTCATTGGGGAAAAAGGGGGCCTTTGGGTTTTTTTAGCTGTGGGATCCTGGACCTGAAGAACACGAGGGGGCCCTGAGAAAGATCCCCTCTTTTTAACCTCTATTCTTGTAAATATTTTATTTTCCTCCCAATTATAGGGAAATCCCCCGGCCCAGGGACAGTGACTGAAACAGAAAAATGAAGCCTTTTAAAAGGGGCCGAGTTATTCCCCAAGGACAAAACCAATACATACACAACACAACCCACCCCAACCTACAAAAAGTCGTACCCCCCTCACTTTTCGGGTAAATATTGTATTTTTTATATTTTAAATTGGGCAACAATGGGATCTGACACTTTAATACAATGAAAAAAAAATAGTCAGGCACGGGCCTTTTATCAAAAGGGTTTTAAATTTTTTTTTGCCCCCTAAATTTTTAAACTCACACAGTCATCAATTTTAAAAAACCACGGGGCCATAAAGTGAGAATACCCCTAATTGAAAATTGGAAAACTGTGCCAATTTTTGCTTTTTTTCCCTCCACAGTGTCATTTTGATTTGTTGTGTTAAAAGGCCCTCAGGGGGTAAAGGGGGAGCAGGGTGGAAAAATTTGGGTTTATTATCGCTCCCACCACTCTTCTTTTTGGTCAATGAAAATTAAAACATGGTCCTCATTGCAAAAAAACTGTGAAAATCTAAATTTGTTTGTTTAATAAAGAGGTTTTGGAGGCTATAGGAAGTATTTTTTACCCTCTGAGATTTGGGGGGGGCGGGGTTTCCGCCAAAGGAAGAGGGGACCAGATTCCTGCTTCCTGAGCTAAACTGCCAGTGGGGACAAACCCCGATCCCCCTGGGAGGGGAAGCAAAAAGAAGAAGAAGCCTCAGGGAAGAAATCGGGGAGCCAAAAAAGGGCTAAAGGGGCCCCGTTGAGGAGATATCTGGGGGGGGTTTATTTGGCCTTTCCCCCTTTGCTCCCCAGGGGGCCTCCCAGCGGGGTCCGCACAGCCTCCGGCGTTTAACTGCCTGGGGCGCGGCAGCAGGCATCCTCCCCCTGGGCCCCGGGGCCCGGGCTCACTGACGGAGACGGGGGGCCGCTCCTAAAACAAGGGCTTCCCGGACCGCAGTTGCTGGAGTGTCCCTCTTTTGCCACGTGGGCCCTGGAAGTGCGCCTTCTTCAGCCGGACGGCTGGGGCCGGGCTCCGGGGCTGCGGCGGAGCGCTCGGGAGCGGCTTCTCCCGCTTTTGGCGTTTCCCCCATCAGGAGGCCGGGAAAAGGGGGGAAATCTGGATGCGCAGCGACGTCAAGCAAAGGTACCCCCCCTTTTAAAATTCTCCCCTCCGCCTGGGCCATCCCCTATAAGTTGAAAGGGGACACAAAAAAAGGGCTCTCTGTCCCATTTCCTTTCCCCAAAACCCGACTCCCAAAAGCTTTTTGCATTAGGGTGACAAGAGGGGGGAAAGGGGTCTGAATGTTTTTGGGGCCACCACCCTCCTCCCCCCAAAAAAAGCTGACTGCCCCTTGTCCACCTTTAAAAAAAGAGGAGGTCTGTTACCTAGGCAACAAGGACTCCAAATTAAAAAGGTTTTGGGGCACCGGGAAAGGGTCACGTCTGGGGGCCCCTGTTCCCATCCCTGCTCCCTTTGAACCAGCTCTCTAATTGCTGGTTTTTCCCTCTGTTTGTCCAGGGTTCTCCCTGAAATTAGCACTTTGTACCAAAGCGGCTTTTCCCCTTTTAAAAATTAAACCTTTTTCAAGGGGGTAAGGGTACCCACTCTTTCCCCCCATGCTGCACCTGGGTGGCTCCCCCTTGACACTGGGGAGGCTCCCCCCAAATTGTTGATACGGCTCCTTGACCTTTGGGGCCCTCGCCCCCTGCCTTTGGACGTTTTATGGGGGCGCGGGCGGAACCCCCCTTTCCCAGTACCCCCTGATGTAAAGCATCCCTTACTTCCCCTTTCCACTAAAGGGACTTTAAACAATAATTGCTGAAGAAGGCCTGGATTTGGGAAAATTCCCGAAAGTCAGGAGTGAAATTCCCCAATTAGGGGGAGGGTGGACACTCTGGAATCAGACATGATGACCCGGCCTTTTGTCTGGTTTATGAAAGCCGCTTGAGTCACAGGCCAAAATGTTACGGGAGACCAAAAAAAACACTTGGAGGCCCGGGGACAATAGGGGCAGGCGGAAAAAACATAAGGTTTTGGGCCCCTTCCCGGAGGTGGCGGCAAAGGGGAAGACCTATTTGGGTTGGGGGGGCCTGTTTTTTTAATGGACTTCTAGGTGGGCCGTTTTTTCAAAATATCAAGTTGGATCGTGCTATCGGGTCTTAGCCAAAGGGGCCCCCTCCCTCCCGTCCTAGAACGTTAATGTTGTGTAAAGGGATTTCCCAACTGAAAGAAAAAATTATGGCCAAACCCCGCCTAGTGTGCACAGGGGAAATCAAAGGAGCCCGCTACGATTTTTCCAGCCCTTTCTTGGATCACTCTGAAAAAAAAAAGGAGACAACTGCGACCTCTACTGGATATCTTGAAAGATCGGAATATGGGATTTCGGTGGGGGTTTCCCTTTTGTTGGGTTAGTGACAAAAAGGGGCCCCACTGTAGTTTCTTCGGGATTTTGGGAAATCTTCCAGATTTCGGTGCTACTTTGGACATTCCTGGGGTGACCTGCCCAAGGGGGGGGGGGGAACCCTGGGGTTTCCCCTCCAGTTTGGGGCCCCCGGGTTTGGCGAAATGTTCACCCCAACAAAAGGGAGCCCGGCCGCCCTTTAGAGACTCCTCAAAAGTCTCCCTCTCGTGGGCCCTCCTTTCACAGGGCCCTGTTTGGGTTTTGTGGAAAAGGGGATAATGGGGCCCCCTTGCTGGCCCTGTTTCATCTGGGCCGTCCCGGGGGTATGGAAATTTCATTTTTCCTTATGTTATTGCTTTACTTGGGAGATTTTTTTCCCCCTCGGTTGTTAGATAAATTGTGCGGAAGCTTTTGGCTTGCTGAGTTTTTTTTCTTCTTTGGTTATCATTTTCCTTGGGTCCCCCTCTATTTTTAACAGCAGTTTGTCCCCTTCTTAATGGCCCACATAAAAGGTTTTTCAATGGGTATTTTCATTGTCGGAAGGAGCTGGTTAGCTAACTTCAATTAACTTCGGTGTGTTTTATTCCCCCCTTGGGGGCAGAAATTAGTTTTTTAGTGTTGGGGTTTATCCTTAGGGTTTTTTTGTTCAAGTATTTAGTATTTGGGCCCTCCCCAAAACTCTTATGGGTTCTGGTTTTGGAAGATGACAAGTTTTTTTTTTTATCTGTTGGGTTGTACTGTCTTGTTTTTCCCCCCCCTCTTGTCTCCCAAACCCTTTGTAAGTGCTCAGTTCTTTTCCCCCATCGCGGATTGGTATGTTACATTAAAATTTGTTCCCTTGCAACCCAGCAAATGTAGTGGTTCTCTGTTTTAAACTATCCAAAGGTTAAGAAAAGGGGTTCATTTTAATTTTAAAGGGTTTTAAATTTAACCCCAAAAGGCGGCCCCTGCTCATGATCTAAAAACGGGAAACCCAGCAGATTTTTGGTCTTTGTGCAAGGACCCTTTTTAAAATAAGGGGGGCCCAATTTTTTAAATTTTTGTGGGCATTTGTCCCCTGTACAATAATTTTGTTCTCAAGAAGGGGAAGGCGGGGGGTCCCCCGTCCTAATTTTGGGTTTCTTGTCCATGTTTTCTACCCCATTCTTGACCCGGGGGGACGCTTTTGTTTTGGGGGGGGGTCCTGACTGGTTCACCTATTCCTTTTTGAAAAGCTACCTACCTAAACAGGACGGGTTTGGCCCTTCCCTTTAAAACGGTTTTTCCCCTTCGATGTCGCGTCTATCCCCTCCCCGGACTATTATAGGGGAGATTTTTTAATCTTTTTTTCTGAAGTTTTTTTTTAAATTAAAATTTACATCAAAAATATTTTTCCCGACCCCAGCGTTGTCCCCTCAGGGGTTTTCCCCAAAATGATACGGACTTTTTCAGTTTTTTCGTTTTGTGGGCATACTCCCCCATGGAAAAGGGGTCTATACGTTCAACTGAAATCCGAAACCAGTCCCCACCGGATAGCCCTATTTTTTGGAAATGTGTTAGCTCTTCGAATGTTTGGAGTCGGCTGAGGTGGGTCGATTAGGGGGTCTAAACCACCCCCCAATCAGTCTTACACTGAATGGGGGGAAATTTTTCTTTGAGGAAGTGTCCCTGGAGACTAAAAACAAAATCTTGTTTAAAAGAACTCCCCAAACCCGGGGAAAGAGTTGCGAAAAAATTTAAAGGCTTTTTTTTGAGTTTTAATATGGGGTTTAGTGGGCTCCGCGGGTCTTATGGGGGCCCGCCCCAAAGCGGTGATGGGGGGGAAAAGGGTATAGCACAAAGGGTTTTTGTCTAAAAAAGGTTTGGGGTTTTTGGGGGAGGAATGTTTCCCTTTTCTCATTTGGAAGCTTTGGAAGTTTAAATTGCAAAAAACCCGTTTTGGAATTTTCTGGTCAGGTGTTTGAGTTTGAGATCAAAGCTGAAAAATTTCTTGGGGCTGCATGTTATTGGAAGTTGTTGGTTTTCTCACATCATAAATATTATAAAAGGGGCAAAAAACCCTATTTTTTTATAGAAAAAAATGTTTCGGGATGAAACAAACCCAGCCCACCCCTTACACTATCAAAAATTTGGGTCAGGGGTTTCCCCTGTTCCCGACCCCGGGCACTGTTGCAGGCCTTTTCCATTCCTTTTCCCTTAAATTTTAATATCCCAGGTTTGCCTTCAGACCCCCGGGGAACGGGAAGCCTTATTAAGGGAAATTTCTTTTGTCCTGTAAACCCTTTCCCAAAACTTGGCCCGTAAGCGTGGCCTCGCTGAATCTCCCGAAACCTGAAGAGGGGATTGTTAATACTTTTCAAAGGTTGCCCTCAGGAAAAATTCCCGGGGGAGATGGCCTTACCTATCTCTAAATTAACCAAATTTTTTCAATTTCAAAATTTCCCACCCCCTATGGCCCGCGTCTTTAACTCTTTCATGAAAGGGGCTAGGTTCCCCCACAATGCTGACTTATTTTTCAATGAAAAACCTAAACCCCTTTAAAGGGCCCCCCGGAGTGAGCTAGCTAGGACCCATTGCTTTTTGAATTTCGGATTTAAAAATATTTAACCCAAGGGGTACTGGCAAAAAGGCTTTCCTTTTTATTTTCCTCGATTGGTTCATAAAAAACAGGTGGGATTAGTTCTGTAGGCAGGGTGGGGACAACACCAGAAAGGGGGATCGACCCGATGATATAGTGAATAGGGAGAGGAGGGCCCATGCTCCCCTCAGCTTAGATGCTGAAAAAAAGGTTTTGATCGCCCCTTAAACCCGGACCTTTATGTTTCAAAACCCTTGAGGCTTTTGGGGGTTTGTGGTCCTTTTGTTAGCGCACCGCGAGGTCTTATTTCCCCCTTTGTACTATTAGACTCCCCCTTTCCCCCTGCCCAACCGCTTTTAAATTTTAAAATGGAAAAAGGCAGGGCTGCCCCCTTTCCCCCCTTGGTTTTTGCACTTTGCATTGAAACCCCTGGCTGCAGCAATTAGCGACATGATGACATTTGGGGGTGGGTCAGCTAAAAGGGCACGCATTTTAAAATCTACTGTATGCAGATGATGTTTTCCCCACACTTTCTAAACCCATGGTTCCCTTTTCCCAAAATGCAAGCCCTTTTTGCAAAAATTTGGAGCTCTTTTCCCGGGTTTTAAAATTATTCGTCCCAAAACGGAAAACTTGCCAGGAATATTTCTGGAGCGCTCCTGTCTCTACTAAAGGGTTAAATTTCCCCTTTTTTTTCCCGGGGGTTTGGGGGGGAAAAAGAGAGTTTTTAGATATTTAGGGGGGAAAATTTTACCCAAATCTAACCCTCCCTTTTTTAAACATAACTTTCCGGTTGTGTGGAGAAAAGAGACTACTGGAACAAAAAAGGCTCTTTCTTTATTTGGCCCCATAGCAGCGATTAAAATGCCATCCCCCCTTAAATTTTTGTCCTTTTCGAGACCTTGCCGGGCCAGTCCCCAAAGAAACTCCTTCGCTCCTTACAGTCAGAAATTTTATTCCCCTTTGTCTGGGGTAATAAAAAGGGCAAGGGTCTCCCCGGAAAGTTCTGTTTGGGGGGGCAGGGGAGATGGGGGTTTTTGGGGAGCCCGATATAACCAAAATTACTTGGGGCCCCCACGGGTGCGAGTTTACCCTTAAAGGTTTCCCCGCATTTGCTTTTTCCCGGGGGATGGGGTGGGAAGTTATGGGTTTGGGCCCCAAATTTTTTCCCCAAATCCCCATTGGGGCCACTACTTTCTCAAAAAATTTAAACGTTTACCCTCCCACCTCCATGACCCTCAAAAGGGAAAATTTGGGGAAGGGGGATTTCACCAAAAAAATTTTGGGGTTTTGTTTGATGGGCCCCCCAATTGGGCATCATTTCCCCTTCCCTCCTTTTCTGTTGGATGGCGACCAAAATGAGAGTCTGAGGGGCCCTTTGGGTTTTAACCCCAGGCTGTTTTAGTTTTCAGATATGGTGGTTTTTTGAAAAAAATGACTCTGAAATTTTTTTGATGTTTTCGGTCCCCACTTGGGGTTTGCCCTCTCGGCCGCCTTTTTCCCCCTTTAGATCAGACAAATTAGCTCTCTATCTTTAAATCCACAAAAGTGTCTCCCCCCCTATGATTTAAAAAAAACCTGTAGACGGTTGTTCGATAAAAGGGTTTTATATCCCCAATATCCAATTTTTTAATTTACCCCCCCGCAGGACTGTCTTTTACCACTCATATATGGTTAAGTGGGAGGAGTAAAACTGTGGTTTCCCCCCTTTTCCCGAGACACCCGGCAGCTGATTTGGAAACAGGTGCTAGATCGTTTTTTTTCGGCTCAAAATAAATAGAATTTAGTAAAAGAGTTTAAAGGGGGTGGTTTTAATTTCCCGCACTTATGCACAAGTTAAACCTGAAATCCCGGAAATGTTGTGGAGATGTGGGGGGTTCCGGGGGCGACTTAAGCATTTTTTGGGACCCGCAAATTTTAATTTTTTTCGGCCCTTTGGAGACAGGGCCGTCTTTTGGGGCTGGGGCATTACTCAGGTTAGGGTTCCCCTCACAGCGAGCCCCTTTCCTTTTAATATTCCCCATGCCCCATTAGGAATGTAAGGAAAGGGGGTTTTTTCTGTATATAGTGACAGCCACCAAAAGTTTGATTTAAAAAATTTTTGGGAAACATCTTCTATTTTCCCCCCAAAGGGATGATGTGTGTCTCGTTTCAAAAGGTTAGGCGTATGGAATACCTCATTTCCTTGTCTATGCCCAAATGGCCCCTTTGACCCCCCCTATGGAAACCATGGGATATCTTAAATGGTTCTTCAAAATTGTAGAATTTTACTTCAGATATGGTTGGATTGGGGGGTATTTAAATTAGGAAACTCCTTTGCCTTATGTGCCTGTTTGTGTCTTCCCCCCGTCTTGTTAGTTCTTATGTGTGTAATTTTTTTTTTGTTTAAAGGGCCCGTCAGTTGCATTTATTTTGGGTGTTACTAAGCGGGGTCTCAAGCCTCGTATCTTATAACAGCAGTTATAGTGTAATATTTGAATTTATATGCGTTGTGTGGTACACTGCTAATGTTATTTCATCGTTAATGCATCGTGTGTATTACTGTTAATAGCCCTGCGTGGCTTTATGGTTGTAAAAACTAATAAAAATTTACAATTTAAAAAAAAACACTCTGAGACTGAGCTGCAGCATGGCGGCCAAGACCATACAGCGGTTAACAAAACAGGTTCCACTCAGAACAGGCCGTGCCATGGTTGACCAAATTAGTCAAGTACACGTGCTCAGCCTCATATGCACTGCATCAAATTGGTCTGCATGGCTGTCGTTCCAGAAGAAAGCTTCTTCTAAAGGTGATTCACAAGAAAGACTGCAAACAATTTGCTGAAGACAAGCAGACTATGGACAATGCTGGAACCAAAGATAAACGTTTTTGGTTCTGATGGTTTCAAACATGTGCGGCGGCAACCAGGTGAGGAGGAAAAAGACAAGTTTGTCTGCCTACAGTCAAGCATAGTGGTGGGAGTGTAATGGTTTGGGGTTGCATGAGTGCTGCTGGCTATGGGGAGCTACAATTCATTGAGGAAACCATGAATGCCAACACGTACTGTGACATCCTGAAGCAGAGCCTGATCCTCTCCCTTCTAGGCCACAGGCCAGTTACCAACAAGATAACGACCTTAAACACCTCCAAGACCACCACTGCCTTGCTAAAGAGAATGAGGGTAAAAGTGCTGGACTGGCCAAGCATGTCTCCAGACCTAAACTCTAGGGAGCATCTGTAGGGCACGGTCTATACCAGCGGTTCTCAACCTGTGGGTCGCGACCCCGGCGGGGGTTGAACGACCAAAACACAGGGGTCGCCCCTAGCCCGGGCAGGGCGGCCGGCCGGAGAGCTGAGAGGGGTGCCGCACTGGCTTAATAGCTGCAGGGAGGAGCGCTGTGGCTGCCGCTGCGCCCCTCCCTGCAGCTGCTTGCATAGTGCGGCGCGGGGGAGCAGTGGGCGCCGTTACTCGCAGCATTGGTGGCTCAGTGAGTCGCTCCTGTGAGCGGCGCTGCAGCGAGGACGGACTTACGTCCCGCCGATTCTTATGGGCGTTGCGTGCAGGACGCTGAAAGCGTGCTGCATCACGCGCCCACAATATGTACCAAGCATCAGGAACAGCCCTGCCGTACTCAGTGCAGAGAGAACGCTGATCCTCTACGGCAGGGCTGTTCCTGACTGCAAGGTAATTTAGTGTTAAACACACACACACACATCCACTGCATCATGTAATGTCTGTATGTGGTACAAGTAATGTTATTAACCTGGTACTTGTACCACACACAGCCATTACATGATATACACATTACATTTAACCCCCCCACCTTATAGGGGGGGCTGTGAGTGGCACATGAGGGGTCACATATGTAACCCCTCAGTCCAATCCACCTCCCCGGACAAGTTACTCTATGTAACGGCTCTGCTGGTACCTTTATATGTATGTGACATTAAGGTACTTCTCAGAGGCGTCACATATATTACCCCCATGTACCACCACAGCCCCCTGTATAAGTTACTCTAGTAACGCCTGAGTGGTACCTTATATGAGTGACATTAGAGTACGCTCAGGCATCACAATATGTAACCCCCATGTACCACTCACAGGCCCCCTGTAAAGTTTACATCATGAACGCTCTGGTGGTACCTTTAATTATGTGACATGTAGAGTCGCTCAGAGCGTCACATATAGTAACCCCCCCAGTCCATCACAGGCCCCCTGTATAAGGTACATCTATAACAGCTCTGAGTGGTACCTTTATATGTATGTGACATAAGTACCGCTCAAGGCGTCACATAAGTACCCCCCCATTACCACTCACATCCCTGTATAAGGTTAATCTATGTAACCTCTAGTGTACCTTTATTGATGTGACATGTAGAGAGCTCAAGGTCACATATATGTAACCCCATGTACCCTCACAGTCCCCTGTATAAGGTTACATCTATGTACGCTTGAGTGTACCTTTATTAGTACATGTAGAGACCGCTCAAGGCATCACATATATTAACCCCCCATTACCTCACAGCCCCCCTTTAAGTTTACACAAAACGGGTCTGCTGTACCTTTATAGTAGTACATTAGAGTACGCCAAGGGACATATATGTAACCCCATGTACCACTCACAGCCCCCTGTATAAGGTACATCTATGTAAAGCTCAGTGGTACTTTATAGAGTGACATGTGAGTACGCTCATGAGGCGTACATAATGTAACCCCTCATGTAATCACAGTCACCCGATAAGGTTACATCTATGTAACGGCTCTGAGTGGTACCTTTATATGTATGTGACATGTAGAGGTATCAAGAGGCGTCACATATATGTAACCCCCCATGTACCACTCACAGGCCCCCCTGTATAAGGTTACATCTATGTAACGGCTCTGAGTGGTACCTTTATATGTATGTGACATGTAGAGGTAGCGCTCAGAGGCGTCACATAAATGTAACCACCCATGTACCACTCCAGGCCCCCCTGTATAAGGTTAAATCTCTGTAACGGCTCTGAGTGGTACCTTTATATGTATGGGACATGTAGAGGTACCGCTCAGAGGCGTCACACATATGTAACCCCTTATGTAGCAAAATTACAGTTTTGAAGTAGCCATCAAAATTATTTTTTGGTTTCGGGTCACCGCAACATGAGGAACTATATTGCGGGGTCACGGCATTAGAAAGGTTGAGAACCACTGGTCTATACCATCCACCAGCTCCATGATGTCATCATGGAGGAATTCCAGATTCCAGTGGCTGCAACTTGTGAAGCTCTGTGACCTCCCTGCCCAAGAGAGATTAGAAAAATAATGGGGCCACACAAAATACTCACATGTTGGGCACAATTTGTCCATTGTCATCACTTTTGTGGTCACTTAGGGGTGTACTCATTTTTGTCATTAGTTGTTTAGACATTTATGACTGTGTTGAGTTATTTTGAGGGCACAAAACTTCCCCTGTGATACTAACTGCACATTGACTACTTTACATTGTATCAAAGTGACAGATTCTCAGTATTGTCTCATCAAAAGATATAATGCGACATGTATTAACGGGCTTTTCGCCTGTTTTTGGGAGTAAACTGCGCTTCCAGGCCCGAATCCCGCTGTCTGACGCAGGGATGTGGTGTTAGGCGCAGCGTTCGCCACTTTCAGCTGCGCCCCGCATGAAGGGGCGGGCAATGGGCGCGGTGTGGGCGCGGGGTAGGCGTTTCGGCGCGGGACGCGGCGCGCTCGAAAACCCCGAGGCATGTACGATCGCGGCTCGCCAAAGCACGGCGCAATGCAGCGCTCGGCAGCTCCGACAGTCAGACCTAGTTTATTTTGGTCTAAATGCTCCGGCGGAGGCGAAGTGAAGCGAGAACGGAACATGCGAGGAAACATAGAAGAAGATCGCAAGAGAAATCTCGGCGCTCAGCTCCGTGCGGCTGGAGTATGATTCCAAAAAAATCGCCTTTATAAAGGCGGAAAACATCATCAGAAAAGAGCTCAACCTCAAAAAAAAAATATATAAAAAAAAAAATCACTTTCCAAAAATCTAGAACGGCGCAATATCAAGAATTAGGATATTGGAAATTGCCGGGAAATACAGTAATTCAAATTCTGAAAGCTATTCTCATTGGTCGGCAGAAACCGACCACTCAGAATAGGAGCGACAGTGAACCATTAAAACCTAAGGAGAACTATTGACCAATCAGAATTAAAGGCGGGATAGTTCAAAATACAGTAAAAATGCTGAAAAGAGCTGATTGGCTGAGCTAGCGGGGGCTTGGCTATCCAAGCCAATCAGAGCGCGAGCTACGTCTCCCATTGTAGTCTATGGAGAGATGGGCGCAATGAAATCTCGGCGCTCAGCACCGTGTGGCATAGAGTAGGAATAAAAAAAATAATTTTTATTTGTTGTAAAATATCCTCAGAAAAAGAGCTGAACCCTTCTATAAACATAAATCAATTAAATCCCGAACAACGCGTTTGTCGCCGAGACCGGCGCTACATCGGGAATTGCAATAGAGAGAATTGCCGGGAAATACAGTAATTCAAATTCTGTAAGCTATTCTCATTGGTCGGCATAAACCAGCCAATCAGAATAGGAGCACAGGGACCCATTCTAACCTATGGAGAAATATTGATCAAACATATTCAAAGGCAGGACGGTTCAAAATACAGTAAAAAGGCAGAAAAGAGCTGATTTGTTGAAACGGGAAGGGCTCGTCCAGCTTAGCCAATCAGAGCGCGAGCTACTTGCTCATAGAGTTCTATGGGGAAAAGAAATTCAGAGCGAGCTCTGTTTGTGATTGGCTAAGTTAAAAGAGGCGCGGTTATTTGGACCAATGGGAGAGCGAGCGACGCTCCTATGGGTTTTCTAATGCAATCTGGAATAAAATTGTACATGGCCGAAATCAAATGATAAGACTACATAAGTTGTCCCGATGTGTATATAAAATGAATAATAATATGGGGGTAACGAAAAAAAAAAATTAAATCAATAAAATCATGTTTATTTCCTTATTTTCGTTGCACCCATACTATTGATCCTTGGTTAACGAAAATAAGGAAATAAACATGATTTTATTGAATTAATATTTTTTTGTTACCCCCATATTATTTCATTTTATATACACATCGGGACAACTTCGGCAGTATTATCATTTGATTTCGGCCATGTACAGTTTTATTTCAGATTGCATTAGAAAATCCATAGGAGCGTCGCTCGCTCTCCCATTGGTCCAAATAACGGCGCCTCTTTTAACTTAGCCAATCACAGAGCTCGCTCGGAATTTCTTTTCCCCATAGAACTCTATGAGAAAGTAGCTCGCGCTCTGATTGGCTAAGCTGGACGAGCCCCACCGCTTCAACCAATCAGCTCGTTTCTGCCTTTGTACTGTATTTTGAACTGTCCCGCCTTTGATTCTGATTGGTCAATATTTCTCCATAGGTTAGAATGGGCCACTGTCGCTCCTATTCTGATTGGTCAATACTCCTCCATAGGATATAATGGGCCACTGTCGCTCCTATTCTGATTGGCTGGTTTATGCCGACCAATGAGAAGAGCTTAAACAATTTGAATTACTGTATTTCCCGGCAATTCTCTCTATTGCAATTCCCTATGTAGCGCCGGTCTCGGCGACAAAGGCGTTGTTCGTGGTTTTAACTGATTTATTTTTAGAGAATGTTTCAGCTCTTTATCTGATAATGTTTTACACTTAATAAAAATGAGTTTTATTAGCATACGCCATGCCGCACGGCGCTGAGCGCCGAGATTTCAGTGCGCCGATCTCTCCATAGACCACAATGGGAGAAGTAGCTCGCGCTCTAATTGGCTGGGATAGCCAAGCCCCCGCTAGCTCAGCCACTCAGCTTTTTTCTGTATTTTTACTGTATTTTGAACTGTCCCGTCTTTGATTCTGATTGGTCCAAACTTCTCCATAGGATATAATGGGTCATTGTCACTCCTATCTGATTGGTCAATACCCTTCATAGGTTAGAATGGGCCACTGTCGTCCTATTCGATTGGTCCAAACTTCTCCATAGATATAATGGGTCTTTGTCGCTCCTATTCTGATTGGCTGGCTTCTGCCGACCAATGAGAAGAGCTTACACAATTTAAATTACTGTATTTCCCGGCAATTCTCTCTATTGCAATTCTCAATGTTGCACTGGTCTCGGCGACAAACGCGTTGTTAGGAATTTAATTGATTTATTTTTATAGAAGGTTTCAGCTCTTTATCTGATTATGATTTTTTTATTAATACTTCATGCCGCACGGCGCTGAGAGCGGAGATTGCACTGCGCCGATCTCTCCATAGACTACAATGGGACAAGTAGCTCGCATTCTGATTGGCTGGGATAGCCAAGCCCCCGCTAGCTCAGCCAATCAGCTCTTTTCTGCATTTTTACTGTATTTTGAATTGTCCCGCCTTTGATTCTGATTGGTCAATACTACTCCATAGGCTATAATGGGTGATCATCTTTCTGCTCCTATTCTGATTGGCCGGTTTATATTTTTTGGTATTGTCGCCCACATGCAGAACATGAAGCTTTGAGAATTTGAATTACTGTTTTTCCCGGCAATTTCCAATATCCAAATTTTCCTGGAAAAGGGCGCCTTTCTAGATTTTTGGAAACTGATTTTTTTTATTTTTTTTTTTAATTTGAGGTTTTAGCTCTTTTCTGAAAATTTTTTCCCGCCTTTATAAAGGCGTTTTTTTTTGGAAATCATACCCCTTCTGAAACGGAGGGGAAAGCGCCGAGATTTCTGTCGTGATCTATCTCTTCCTCCCCTTGTTCCAAACTTGTTTTCTTTTCGCCTCCGCCGAGCTTTTAGCCCAAAAAAAACCCAAAGGCGCTTGCCCGGAGCTGCCGAGCGCTGAAAGCACCTTGTTTTTGGCCGATTTCGCCACCCATACATCCCCTCGAGTTTCGAGCCCCGCCCCCCCCCCGTAACGCCTAAAAGCCGCCCAAAAAACCGCCCCCTTTGCCCCCCCCTTTTCATGTGGGGCGCAGCTGAAAAGGCAAACCCCTACCTGAACCGCACCCCTGCGTCCGACGGGGGATTAAAGCGGGTTTAGGCGCGGGAATACGCCTAAAACAGGGGGGAAAAGGGGCCCAAATCTTTAACTTTCCCCCTATTTTTTAAAAAGGTATATTTTTCCCAAAAAAGTCCAATTTTGGACCTATAAACCCGCCAGGGACTGAAATAAAAGTAAACCCAAAAATTTTTAAAGAGTACGCTATTTTTTTTATAAAAATTTTTTAATTATACGGGGGAAAAATTTTAACATTGGAAATTTTTTGGAAATAAACCCCTAAAAGTTTTTTAAAACCCCCCCAAAACCCAAAACCCAAAAAACCCCCAAAAAAAAAATAGTTTTCTGTATTTTTTTTTGAACAACATTTTTCACTTTCTGCCAAATCATCAGCAAATTTTCAAATTTCTTTTACAAAAACTTTCCCTCCTGGGGAAAATTTCTTTATGTGTAATGAGGTGTGTTTATTTTCCCAAAAACGGGAAAAAACCTTCTCTGCTGTGGGGAGTTCTCTTGTGTGTAACAAGACTTGATATCCGGTAAAAAAATTTCCCCACATTCGGGAACATAAAAAACGGCTTCTCCCTTTGGGAATCTCTCATGTGTAACAAAATCTGTTTTCCCTTGAAAAAATTTTCCCCACATTTTGAACATAAAAAAAGGCTTCTCACCTGTGTGAATTCTTTCATGTTTAACCAGTTTTTGTTTTCTCCTAAAAAAAGTTTCCCCACTTTTTGAACATAAAAAAGGGTTTCTCTCCTAGTAAAATTTTCTCTTTTTTTAAAACAAGAATTTAATTTCTCTTAAAAGTTTTCCCCCACATTCAAACATAAAAAAGGTTCTCCCCCTGTGTAAATTTCTTTTAAAGTGTAACAAGATAGGGTTTTTCCTTATAAAAGATTTCCCACATTCTGAGAAAAAAAGGGGGCTTTTCTCCCTGTGTAGTTCTGTTGTGTGTAATGAGTTGTTTTTCCCTTTTTAAAAGTTTTTCCCACATTCTAAACCCATAAAAAAGGCCTCTCTCCTGTGTAAAATTTTTTTTCAGGGTTTAACCAATTTTATTTCTCTCAAAAATTTTCCCAAAATTTTTGAACATGAAAAAGGCTTTTTCCTCCTGGGGAAAATTTTCTCATGTTTAAACCAAGACCTGATTTCTCTGTAAAAGATTTCCCACATTCTGAACATAAAAAGGGTTTTCTCTCCTGTTAATTCTCTTATTTTAACAAAATTGCTTTGTTTTTTAAAATTTTTTCCCAACCTGGGGCAAAAAAAAAGGTTTTCCCCCCTCCTTTGTGATTCTTTTGTGGGGGAAAACGGGGTTGGGGCTTTGGGCCTTTTAAAAGATTTCCCCCATTCGAACAGGGGGAAAGGTTTCCCTCCCCCTGTTAAATTTTTTCTCTCATGCTTAACTAGACTTGTTTTAACTTGTAAAAAAATTTCCCCAAAATTTTAAACCCGGAAAGGGGTTCTCTCCGTTTTGGTTTTTTCCCTAAATTTTTCTTTTTATCCTTTTTAATGGGGGAAGTTTTTTTCCCTTTCAAAACATAAATGGGGGCTTCTCTCCATCTAATTCTTCTTGAGTAACAATCCCGAACTTTCTCTAAACAGTTAACCAAAATTGCCACAGGGAAAACCCTTTTCCCCCCTTTTTTTGGGTCTGTACCCGGGTTTAAAACCATCTGGGGTTTCCCGGCCCATAAACTTTCCTCATCATTGGGGGGTTTTATATGACAGGTCTTTTACTGTGACTTTTCTGGATGTACTTTAAAAGGGTTAGGGGGTTTTCTCCTGATGATTCTCATGATATCTTCTTTTACTTTAAATTTTGGGAGGAAAAAGCAGTTTCCTTCAGAGTTTCTTACAAAATTTCCTGTTAAAATAAATCAAAAAAATTTTTTTAAATTTTAAAAACCAACAAAAAACATTTTAAATATTCCTTTTGGGGGGAAAGCTCCTGCAGTTTTTATTAATTTAAATTTTGGGGAAAAAGCCAAGATGGATCCAGCAGGCCCACTTATTATGCCCAAATTTTCTACCCCCACACTGATTTGCTAGCATAAAGGTTAAAGCTGTCTGCACATTCATCTTTCACTGCTGTTTTCAAAGGGGGGGGTTTATGCCACAACAAAACATTCCCCGCATTTGAGCCCTGGGGCAGACGGGTTCACTGCACCCCTGCTAACCCTACTGTGTATTTTGGGGGCCCCGGTCTTTTGGGAAATCACCCGCAAACTCTGCAAATGGGTTTCCGCATATAGGCCCCAAAGTAACAGAGTCAACACCGAGCGACAAGCAGAAAACTTCAATTTTTTTTTAAAGATTATTGGAACGAAACCCCTGCGATTGGCAAAGGGTTGTTTTCTCTGATGAGCACTTTTTCTACTTTAAGAAAAGGGTTGGGGGAAAATTGGGGTGTCCCCCTGAGAAACATCCCGGAAAAAAAAAAACCATTCAAATACTGCCCGGAAAAATACGACGGTTGGAAATGCAAATTTTGGTTTTGCGGAAAACTTCCGGGGGTGCTCCCGGCCAATTATCCATGTGGAAGGGGTCCCACCCAATTTTTCATATTAATCTTTCTTCCACATCAAAGGAAAAACCCCTATATGCTGATACTCTCTTGGGGGGTTTGGGATCATCCCCAAAAACAAAAGTTTACAATTTTTTACACAACTAAAATTCCCCATGGTTTTGGAAACCCAAAACTTCCAAAACCCCCCCTGCCCCCTTTAAAACACAGAAACCCAAAAATTTTTCATTTTTGTTGGGGCCCCCGAATTTTGGGTGTTGGCTCAAAGGGCCCCTTTCCCCAGCTTGGGGGATTCAAAAATTTGGCCCCCAGATACCCATGACAACCTACCCCGGGCCTTATGGAGTCATTCACCCCCCGTCTCGCTGCTGCCTGTGCTCCACAAAAACGTTCCGCTGGAGATAAGGGGGGACTTCACTGTGTGAAATTTTTTTATTTCTTTCACTCCTAAAAGTGAGAACCTCCTGTGTGACTGGGAGCCCTTATAAATCCTTGTATAACCGTAAAAAGAACATGATACAGTCCAAATTTCTGCCCCCTACACTCCTCAACACTTTTAAACACATAAAAACCGGACTTTATAAGAAAATTTTGAACGTACAACCTTTTCGACAATCAAGGGCTTCCTCTTTCCCCCCACATCTGGGCCCCTTTAAAACCAATGGGGGGAGCACTTTAATAAATACCCCCATCTGGTTATGAAATCTCATCCCTGGCAAAAACCAGATCATCATGAGACAAAGTGCACATCTCCAGCTGAACTCAGGGGACGGGCCCATAGGTCTGAAAGGCCCTAAGGGCTGCGGGTCACCAGGTCCCCATTTATGGGGCATTTTTCAAAGGATTTTGGGGGAAAATAGACAGTGGGGGTTTCCATTAAAAAATCCGTAAAAAAAAGGTTTTCCAGGACCTTGTTGTATCCAATTCACTAAAATTCAGGCTGTTCTGGGAAAGGGGTGGCCCTAATGAAGTCCCCCCTTAGACAGATCCCCAACCCACCCCAGAAACACTGAAATAATTGTCCATAATAAATAAAAGGGAAATACTTCCCTCAGCTTCTTTTTAATCCTTCAAAATTTTTCTGCCCTTAAAGGGGACCTATCACTAATAAAATAACCCACCCTTGAAAACACTGTAGGGACACCATTTGGGGTTGGGCAGTTTAACGGGCTATGCCCTCTGTTTCCCAAAGGTTTGTATTTCCCAAATTTCCCCAAGCTTCTTTGCACTCAACCCCTGGGTGTGAGAGCCTTTCTATCAGCATGGACAGGGGCTCCAAAAGTTCAAGAAAAATTTTGTGCCCCAAATAGGGCACAGCAGCCCAACTTAGTGAAAGGGTTTTTGTACCATTTAATTAAAAGGTTGTATAAAATTTACCATAAAATTTTTTTTGGTACCTTTCCCGGGGTAAAATGTAAAAATTTGATCACTTCAATTACATTTTTTGGGGCAAGTAAAAAAAAAAAGATAGCAATGTCTTGTTAGCCCTTCTTGCATACAGTGCAATTACATATTAAATTTTGTTTTGGGGGTTAAATACTTTTTACAATGAATTTTAAACTTACTTTGTTACACACATCCCTTGTTATGTTGCCAAAATTTTGAGACCCTTTATCTTTTTTTTTTTTGTCAATTGAATTTTGGAAACTTTTTTTTTTGGGATAGGTGTTTTTTTTGCTCTATAAATTTTGGGGTGAATTGTTTTTTTTCAGTCAAAAATAAAAAGAATAATGTAAAAATGTAAAAAAAAAAAAAAAAAAAATCACTTTTTTATGTTACAATATTAAGACCATAACACCCTTTATTTTTCTTTTAAAGGGGGACTGTGAAAGGGCTTTCCCCCAAACTGCACGGGTTTTGGGAGGGTTTTTCACCTTTGGGGGTTTTTGCAGACCCCCCCCCCCCGGGGGGAAAACCCCCCCAGGCCCAAAAAAAATTTGGGCACAATAGTGCTCTATTGAAAACCCATCCCGCAGTCCCCACGCAAGGGGTTTTTTTCCCGCCCCGGGTTTTTTTTCCGCCCCCCTTTTTGGGGCCGCAAAACATTGTCCCTACCCAACAATCTTCCGCCCGTTTCCGACGGAATCTGTGCAACCCCAATTTGGAAGGGGGAGGGCTTTCTCTGTTTTCATCGCGGAAAAAGCCGCCCCCCCGCGTCTGTGGGGAGGGGCGCAAAACGGGAAAAATCCCGGGCCCCGGCACCCCAAAACCGGGAAATTTGCCCGGGGGTGAAAAACGCCCCCGGGTTTTTTTTCAATGGGGGCGTTTTAGTATCGTTTTTTGGTGCAGAAAGGCCAGAAATTTAAAATTTTGTAGTTTTTTCAAACACAAAACACATAAAAACGCACAAAAAACCCTTGTGTGAAGCCTTTTTTAACAAGGGGATACACTTCAAGATGTATTAATAAAAATAAGTTCTAGTGCCCAGGATTCTGGGGGGGGTCTGGATACATTTCAAAGATGAAAAAATGTAACGGGTTAGGGTAACCGGGATTCGGGGAATAAAGGGTCTGGAACATTTCAAGTTTGTAATAATATAACAAGCTATGGGTGACCGGGAATTCTGGAGAAGGGTCGGGAAATTTTTTCTAATTTTAAAAATAAAAAAAAGCTATAGTGACCAGGATTCGGGGAAAAGGGGCCCCGGATACATTTCTAGATGAATAATAAAAAAGGGTTTTTAATACCGGGAATTCCCGGGGAAAAAAAAACTGGAGACTTTTCTAGATGAAAATAATATAACAAGTTATAATGACCGGGATTCTGGAAAAGGGGCGGGAAAGACATTTCTAATGTAATAAAATAAAAATTTATAGTGACCGGGATTCTGGAAAGGGGTTTTCGGGATACATTTCAGATTTTAATTAATAAAAACAAGCTATAGGCCCCAGTTTTGGAAAAGGGGTTTTTTTAATACATTTCTAGATGAAAGTAATAAAACAATTTAAATAAAAGGATTCTGGAAAAGGGGCCCGGGGAACCCATTTCAGATTTTAAATATAACAATTTTATAGTGACCGGGATTTTTGGAAAGGGTCTGGATAAAATTCCCTAGATGTAAAAAATAACAAGCTATATCCCCGAGATTCTGGAAAGGGGCCCTAAATACATTCTAGATTTTAAAAATTTTTAAAAACAACCCAAAAAATGACCAGGATTTTTGGAGAAGGTTTTGGGATTTCTAGATTAATAAAAAACAATTTATGGGCCCAACAAAGGATTCGGAGAAGGGCCCTGGAAAATTCTAGATGTAATAATATAAAAAATTTTATAGTGACCGGGTTTTCTGGAGAAGGGTCGGGATACTTTTCTAGATGTAATAATATAACATTTATATGCCCGGGTTTTCTGGAAAGGGGCCCCCGGGAAACCCTTTCTAATGAAATAATTTTAACAAGTTATAGTGAGGGGGAAATTCGGGAAAAGGGCGGATACATTTTAGATGTAATAATATAACAATTTATATTTGACCGGGTTTCCCCCCCCCCCCCCCCCCCCCCCCCCCCCCCCCCCCCCCCCCCCCCCCCGCCCCCCCCCCCCCCCCCCCCCCCCCCCCCCCCCCCCCCCCCCCCCCCCCCCCCCCTTTTGGAAGAAGGGTCTGGATACATTTCAGATGTAATAATTTAACAAGTTTTTGGCCCCGGGTTTTCTGGAGAAGGGTCTGGATACTTTTCTAGATGTAATAATAGAAAAAAAGGGTATAGTGACCAGGATTTTTGGAAAAGGGGCCCTGGATACATTTCTAGATTAATAATGAACAAGTTATAGGACCAAAATTCGGAGAGGGTCGTTGATCCAGGGATTTTTTCTTTTTTCCCAAATTTTTGGATTGGGAAAAAGGGAAAATTTTTTCCCTAATATAGAAAATTTGTTTCTTTTTCAGGGGGGTTTTGCCTTCCTCTGGGTCAACACTTTAGCATAATAGGCTGAACTGGATTGTACAGAATCCCTCCAAAATATAAAAAACCCTTTGTTTGCATATTCTCCCCAGATTTTTTAAGGCGGGGTAAAAAAATCTTTGCTGTATAAACTACGCTTTGGTTTTTTTCTTTGGGGCCCTATGCAGCACAGGGGACCGGGGGAATTTAAGCAGATTAAAAATACTAAAAACCAGGGAAAATCTGAGCGAAATTCCGTCTATTAGTTTTAATTTCCTAATGCCACCCATGGCTGCCCCTTTTAAAAATAATATTAGAGCGTGCCCTGCCCTTTTGTAACTTCTTTATCAGTTTGGCACTGAAAGGGGGTATTTTAAAAGTTCATTTTTGTAGGGACAAAACACTGCCCCATCCCACATCAAAACCACTGTAGATAGCCGGGGGCCATGCGACAGTTTTGTGGAGATTTTTCATTTCGGGCTGCACACCAAGTCCCGTCCTGTGACTTGTAATAAATTTTACAGCCCAGAGGTCACCCAAAAGTGTGTGCTCTTTGATTTTTGGAAAAACCCAAGAGCTCACACAATTAAAGGATGGAAACAGGGAAAGCATTTGTTACGCCTCCGCAAGCCCCCTTTTGACAACTAATCCCTCTCCCCCATTTCCCCCCGTAATTTTAATAGTTCTTGAACATTATACAGTACTTTTTTGCATCATGTATAAAACGGGAGGATCCCCATACAGTGCCTGTAAAAATACCCCCCGGGAACAGCTGGGGCCCGGTACCCCCTGCTACATACCATCCTGTGCCCACTTCCCTGAAGGGAGAATTGTAGGCTCTCCCTTATCTGGGACCCGGGCCTTATCTGCAATCTCGGATAACACCCCACCCCCCAAATCATACAACGGACATCATAAAAGCAGGGGATCCGACGTGAGACCTTTGGTGGACGAATTTGGGCTCTTTACATATGAAACACATGACCCAACGGGGTTTTTCCGGGTTGGGGTTTCACTTTTTTTAATGACTTTAAAAAAAAAAAAATTTTTTTTTTTATATTTGCTTTAAAAAAAAAATGAAAAAAATTTTTGGTGATGGGTTTACTCAAAAAGGGATGAAATGGTTTTTGTTTTTTGGGCCTCTAAAATTCTTTTAAAGCCCCCGACTGGGGGGCTAAAGGGGATCAAAAAAAATCACTGAAGCTTAAACAAAAAACCTAACCCTTAAAATTTAATTTTTAAAAAAAAAAATTCCCAAAAAAAAAGAGATATACCAAAGACCATAGCAGCAAATCACCGCAAAAAAAGTGCAAAAAAAGACTGTCCCAAACCAAATTTTTTTTACCCTAATTACCCATACTAGGCCTCCTCCCAAACCAGTTTAGGGGGGGTATTTGTCCGGGCGGTCGGCCCCCCCTCTATATCTTACCCCCCCAAACCCTAATTTTTAAAATTTAAATAAGCTCAAAGAAAGAAAACATTAAGGGGAAATTCCCGAGGACATTTCATTAAAAAATTTAAAACCCAATAAACCTGTCTTTTATCACAAAAAACCCCTTTAACAAGATGTAGCAAAAACAAATCAAAAAATTTAAAAAAATTGAAGTAGAACACACAATATTTTACAATTGTTTTTAAACAACCTCAAAGGGGTTTTATTCCCTTTAAAAAATCTTGAAGAAAGGGAAACAAAAAACCCTATACAACAATTATTTTTAAAAACCCTTTAAAGTAGAGTTTTTATTCCTCCAAATTCCCATTTTTCCCCCCACGCGTTTCCCCCCGACCGATATGTCAGGGGTTTATCAGGGAAAACCCGAACAGCACCAATGGGGGTAAAGAGAAACCCTGATGAAACTCCTTTAAAATGCCGATATGGAAACCCCATACTGACTTTTTCCCCTACCTTAAATGCAAAATAGGGGAAAGGGGGGGGGCCTGCTAAAGGCACGTGTTTTGGCGTCCCCTTCGATGCGCCCCCATTTCGGGGGCTTGGAAATTTTTCAAGGAACTGTCCCCCTCCCTTTCCCTTTATGCCTGGGTTTTAAAGCTCATTCCTTTGCCTCCTTCCCCCCTTTTAGGGATCCAAGGCCCCCCGGGGAATCACCGTCCCCCTTTTGGGCATACACAGTCTCATCCAATTTCCCAAAATTCAGGCGGAAAATAAAAGCCCAATATACTATTACCCGTTGCCAAAATACCTTCGGCTTACCTAATAGGCCCGTCCTAAATACTACGCAAGATAATTTTGTTTTAATGTAAAAGATTTTACTTTTCAAGGGCCCTAAGCCCTTTTACATAATTCAAGCCATGTAAATTTTTATGGTGGGTTTTCTAAAGGGCAAAAAATTTTAAAACAAAAAAAGACAAAATTTTTCCCCCCCCACATATTCTAGGGGGAAGGGTCCCCTCCCCTACAATAAAGTTTGAAAAAAAGCAAAATTACATATCAGTATATATTTTATTTTTTTTTTAAAAGAGATTATAAAGATTTGGGGGTTTAAAAACTTCCTTTTCCCCAAAGGGCAGTACCCCCCCGTATAAACAAATTTTTTAAAACCGAAAGGGGTGAGAATCAAAGAAACAACCAAAATATAAATTCTCATTCAACCTTCCCGGTTTTTTGGGACTTAAGTCGATATACCATTTTTGTCTCCTTGCATAGCATCTTTTTGTCGATATTCCCTTTCCTAAAGGTTTTTTTTTAATTTTTTTTCCCTACATAGAAAAGAAAAATACCTGTTGGGTTAAACCCCCCCCATGTTCTTCCCAGGGCAGCCTGGAATTTGGGGGTTTTCTCCTAAGCCTTATATCCCCAAATGTTTTCCAAACCGCCTTTTTTTAAAGGGTCCCTTTAGGTCTTACCTACATACGCTTTTTGCAGCTACAATTGTACAATACACTACCCCTTTTGTCCCCCCAATTTATAAAGCCTAATTTTAAAAGATTTTTTCCCGTTACACTACTCTTTAACCACTGGTTTTTATCAATAAATTTAAAAAAAAAACAAATTTTCCCCATCTATACATCCCAAGGGCTTGCGATCCAGCCCCAATTTTTTTTTTGGGTCTAAAAAAGGGGCATAGTTGGGTAGAACCAGTCTGTCCCTAGGGACCTTCCCCTTTTCCCGTATTTTCACTTGGGGGGCTAAAGGATAAACAGTTCCCCCTAATTCCCGGATCTCCCTTAGGAAACCCCCAATGTCGTCGTAAATTTTTTAAAAACCTCTTCCCTTTTTATCATCAAATGTACCTATGGGTGCGGAATTTAGGGGACTCATTTCCTTTTTTGGGGGGATTTTGGATTTAATTAAAGGGATTTCGTCCCCCCCCCAAGGGGTTCCCTTTAAAACCTTTTCTGTAGGGTTGGCAAGGGGGATCCTCTTTTAAGGAACCTGGCCCCAAAAACACCTGCTTGTTGTAAAATTCTTCTATTCTTTAACAGTTTCTACGAATCCGAGGGATTGGGCCCTTTGGTATTCCTTTTTGAGCTAGTGGGGGGATAGGGTTCCCATCATGAGTTTGATGTTTCTTTTCTATGATTTGTGTCTGGAAAAAACCCATGTCATCTAATAGATTTTTAGGTCCCCAAAAAAGCTATCTCTGAAAATCTGAAATTTTTATATGTTTTTTCTGAACCAATTTCGTTCACATTCCAAAACATCGATAAATTCTTTTTTAATACCTTTCCCCGTGCCCTGCCACGCACGAAGACGTCAAACGTGAAATTTCCCCAATAAAGGATTTTCCCTTTTTTTTAGGGCTCCAATTTTCCCCTCCCCAACACCAAGGCCCCCTTTTCCCCCCAGCCCCCGGAAAAAGATTTTTCAACTTTGGAGCACAAAAGCTCCCCAAAACAGTGCCCCGAGCCCTTTTGGGAATCCTGGGTCCAAAGAGGAAAAAAGTTTTTGGGTCAATGGAAATCCAATAGTTTTTTAACCAAACTCAATTTTGTTTTTTAAATTTCTACCCCTTGTTTTTTAAGGGAAAATTTTTTAACCCCATGTAGGCCCCAGTGGTTTGGAATACTACTATATAGTGCCTCCACAACCACCGAGGCCAAACCCTTTCATCGTTCTCAACACAAACTCCCCCCTAGTTTTTTTGAGGAGATCCACGTGTCCCCGTAGATAGGAAGGCAAAGGCACAACAAAATCCTTCAACAAATTGGTCGATGGGAAATACCGACATTTTTTTGTGAGAGATTGGATCCCAGAACAATGGGGCGTCCCTTTTTTAATGGGGAAAAGCACCTTTTGTATTTTTTGGTAGGAAATAAAAGTTTCCACTTGGGTTTTTTTTTGGGGGCAAAAAACCCCCTTCACTTCCCCAAAGGGAACCGCATCTACGCATGGAAACACAATTTATCTCTATTCCCTTTCCAAAAAAACTCTCAATTGGATCATCCCTCCCAAAAAAAATAAACTTTCTTTAAACCTCTAGGATTTTTTTTTTCCCCCATCAAAGCATATTTTTCCCGGGTCCATTATCATATATTGCCCCCCCTTTTCTGAGGTTTGATTAAAAAATTTTGGGTCAAAATTCCAACTCTTTTAAAACCATTATTTCCTTTCTAGTTAAGTTTTGATAATACATATGCATGGATTTTTTCTTTGGGCCCGTTGTTTTTAAAATCTTTTTTTTACCATCTTTAAGAAAAATATAAATTTTTTGGGGGAAACCTGGGGGGGAGGAAAAACCCATTTCCCTTTTTTAAATTAGATTGTTTTTTTGGGCCCCAAACGCCACTCCCCGTTTCCCCCCCTTCTAAAAGTCCAACCAGAGTTCCCCCACTCCCGGGAATCTTCCCTGGAAAAACCCCAAATCATTTACAAACTTTTTTCGTCATTATGTTTAAAGAATTTATGCCATTTAATTTTTCGGACAAACAATTCAAATCTTTATCCAATTTAAAATTTTCATTAAATTTTGTATTTGGGTACAAATGATAATCCCTAGATAATATTTCAATTTCCACTGGAGTAATTAATCTCTGGGAGAGATTTATTATTTGGTTTTGCAGATGTTCATCACAGCGGGTGAAGCCCAAAACCTGATCCTAAACCTCATGTACGGCAGGACCCATAGAACGCCTTGGAGAAAAGTCACCGCAACAGGTATAACACAGGATCACTGAAGAAACCTCTGAATTCATTCCTACTCACCTGTGGTCACATCTTCTGGGATCTCCTCCTTCACGTCACTTATCCTTAGCTCATCGCTCCTCATCTTCTCTTCTTCACTGGGACATCTCTCTGCTGGATTTCTCCTACTGGATCCATCTGTAGGTAGCACACAATGACGGATACATGAGCTGCGGTATATCTGTCTTTATGAGAGAGAATACGGATGTCAATCCCTGCTGTTTCTTATCTCCTCTCACCTTGTGATGTCAGTGGCCGGTGATCCTCCATCATGACCTCCTGGTACAGATCCCTGTGTCCTTCTATGTACTCCCACTCCTCCATGGAGACATAGACAGCGACATCCTGACACCTAATAGGAACCTGACAACACAAGAATCTATCATCATCCAGACCCATCATCCCCTGTGTTATGTACCAGCATTCCCCTCAACTCTCATCATCACCCAGACCCATCATCTAATGTTATATATGTACCAGCATTCCCCTCCCCTCTCATCATCCAGAAGCATCATCCTCCGTTTTATGTATCTTTTCCCAGCATTCCCCTCACCTCTCATCATCCAGACCCATCATCCCCTGTGTTGTTTAATGTCCCAGCATTCCTCTCACCTCTCATCATCCAGACACATCATACCCTTTGTTATGTATCTTGTCCCAACATTCCCCTCACCTTTCATCATCATCATCCAGACCCATCATCCCCTGTGTTATGTATAATGTCCCAGCATTCATTCCCCTCACCTCTCCTCCTCATCCAGACCCATCATCCCGTTTTATGTATCTTGTCCCAGCATTCCCCTCACCTCTCATCATCCAGACCCATCATCCCCTGTGTTATATATATTGTCCCAGCATTCCTACTCACCTCCCCAGTCAGCAGCTCAGTGATCCTGGTGGTCAGGTCTAGGATCTTCTGTATCAGTGAATGAGGTGGAGGCTCGGGGCTCTGGGTGCTGCTCCGTCCTCCTGACACACTGGGGGCCACATACTCCCCAGACAACTTCTTCACTACTGTGTAATCCTGTGTATGGGGAGACACTGATCACTACATACATTCTAAGAACCCCTCACCTTTCCCATCATTCAACTGTTACTGATAGAAGAGCGAGGTCATGTGAGACTCTCACCTCCCCAGTTACCAAGTAGATAATCTCCAGGGTGAGGTCTAAAAATCCTGGGGCCCTGAGGTTTTCCGCTCC
>JAODAL010050993.1:0-27001 GCA_025379985.1 Phyllomedusa bahiana | reverse complement strand
AAATCACCCCCTTTACCCATTTTTAAGTTTTGATCTATTCTAGGTGGGGTGATCTGTATGTTCTCTTTTTTTTTTTCAAGGTTTAAAACCCCTTTCAAAACTATACATTACTGTGTTGGGATGGGTTCAAGCTTTAAATTTGTTTTTGGGTTTATTTAATTGCATATTTTTTGCTTTGGTAATTAAATAGAGGAATAATTAACTATTTCACATCCTACCCTAAGTGGAAAAGGTTATTTCCATTGGATGACTACAGTTTCGCTTTAGTGAGAAGTTAAAATCACAAATGATACCACCTCCATCAACTGTAACACACAAGATGTCTCACTGCCGGCACTGAAAGCATTAATCCCCTAAAGATTTACAGGGACTCCAAAAAAATTACATGATTTTCCCGATGATGAAAGGACAAAAAATTCATTTTTGGCATTTGAAAGGGGACGCCCACACGGGCCCAACCAGGGTGGAAAGGAAACAAGCTGTGGAAAGCCTGGGGTTTAAGGGGGAAAAGCGGGTTTTTTCTGTGGGGGCCTTATGTCATCCCTTTCCCGAGAAACGGTTTTTTTTCAAAGGCGATCATTAGATAGGTTTTATACCCTGCCCTGGGACAGTGCCCTTTTATAGTATAAAACATAGTGTGGAGGGGGTTATGACAGTGTTTTTGGTGTTTCTCCGGGAAACTTTTATAGGGGGACGGGTCGGGTGGAGACTCGGTCACATGAAGGGTGCAAAATTTTCCCAAACATTACGGGGAATTCAGGGTCCCCCAACAAACCCCTGTCTTTCTTATAGGGGGGGAAAAAGTGAGGGGTTTTTAAAGTAAATTTATTTCCCCATGGGTGTCTTTTGGAAGCCCCGTGCATTATCCCCTGTACGCGAGGGTTCTGGAAAGTGGGGGTTGGGGTTTTTCCTGGGATTTGTGGGCACTTGTTGCCCCAAAAAATTAAAACTTTCTTTATAAAGGGGGACAGGAAAATAAAGGGAATTTTTTTAAAATTTCTTTAGTAAATTGGTTTTTTATTTTTGTAAATGGTGGGGACTTTTTATGTGCTTTTTTGAGTGCACCAGGTTTTTAGGACTACCTGGTTCCCTGGCCATTTTTGTTTTGGAGCGCGCTTCGGCAGGAAGTGATGCCCCCCCCAATGGCCAGGACGGGAGCTACGGAGCAAAAAAATTTTAATCTCATCAAGTACCATTGTTTTCATTCTCCCCACCCACAGGGTAGCTTGTTTTTTATAAAAAAGATAACTTTTTCCTGCATTTTTCAGTGTAATTGCTCAGAGACTCTAGATTTCTGTTCAGGGCTTTAGATCCCCCACGCCTGAGGAGACAGATTGAGTGCAAAAAAAACTGTTGTGACCCCTGAAACAGTTAGCGGGGAAAAACCCCTTAAAAAAAAAACCCTTTCCCAAGGTGGTTTTTTGCCCCCTTTTTTCAAAGAGAGGATTTGGATGGGCCCGAGATAAAAAAGCTTCGTTTTTACGAGGTTTACAAAATTTAAAGGGCGGTTTTTTCAAAATTAAAAGCAGTTTAAAAATTTTTTGAAAGTAAAAACTAAAAGTATGCGGGCCCGCCCAAACAGTGTTTTGGGCCCAAGGTGCTCTTTATAGTCCTGAACGGGGAAGTTGCCCAATCATGTATGTGGGTTGAAAGCGGCCCTTCCAAAATTTTCCCTTTAAAAAGGGGTTTTTCCCATGATCTAATTTCTTTTACCTTTTTCCCTTTAAAAAATCTTTAGCTCTGTGTGCTCAGAAGGGGGGTTGTGATTTTTTTTAAATTTGCATATCATGTACCAGCAGGGGGGACATCACCAGGTTTTTTTCCTCTCTGTGTTCAAGAAAGGTTTGTTTTTGTTTTGAATGAAAAGTAGTTACACTGTAGATCAGGGGTTTAAAAATTTTTTGCCTCCAAACAAAAGGGTTTCTTAGGTTAAAATTTTCCCGGCGGGAAAACCAAAAACCCGGTAGTTTTTTATTTCTCTTTATAAATGCCAAAACTCATTGAGGTTTTTTTTTTTATTTTAGAGGTCTTGTTGAGCATGGGGCGCCCGGGATGGTAGCCCCTGGGGCCGGGGTCTTTGCCCCGGGAGTTGAGCTGTAAAAAAAAAAATGGATCATAAGGGAGAGCTAAAACAAAAACGGTGCAAAATTTTTTAAAAACGAAAAAAATGGTGGAAAAAGTTTGTAATTTCATTTGCAAGCTTCCCAAAGTCAAAACCTTAAGGACCTTTCGATTGTTTCGGGTTTATTTTGTTGGTTTTTTTCCTCCTCGCCTTCCCAGGCCGGGTTTTTTATTTTTCCAATAATAGGATATGAGGGCTTTTATTTTGCAGGCAAGAAAAAAATTTTTTTTATTTTAATGGGGGTTATTCCTGGTTTTATTTGAATTTACGGGGAAAAAGCCCAAAAAAATTTCCCAAATGGGGCAAAAATTTTGAAAAAAAATTTTACTTTTTTCCTTGTTTTTCGGTTTTTTTTTTTTTACCCTCGTTTATCTTTTTTAAATATAATGTGTTTTCTGTATTTACAGGTTGGGTAGCATCCCATTGTTTGTGGGCTGAAGCGTTCTTTTTATTGCTAGCCCCGTTTGGAATTTCATGCGGGCCGTTTTTTATCATTTTATTCCCAAATTTTTTTGCAACCTTTAAATGAACCCCAAAAACGCAATTTTGGGGTTTTGGAAATTTTTTTTTCTAAAGGCGTTCAGATACGGGGTAAAATGTTTTTTATTTTTTAAGATTGGCTTTTTCGGATGCCGGGGGGATACCAAAATATGTGTTAAAATTTTTTTTTTTTTATTGTTTTTATTTGTAAAAAAGGGGGAAAAAAAAGGGGGTTTTTTTGAACTTTTTAAAACTTTTTTTTTTTTCTTTAAAACTTTATTTTTTTTCCCCCCTTTTCATTGATCGCCCCAGGGCGCTTCCCAAAAGGGGGGGCGGGTCATTTAATTTCGCCAATTTCTTTTATAGACAATGCATTGGCTGTACCAAGATGGCGGTTTCCCCCCTTTTGCCCGGGGCCCGGAAATTGGGCAAACCCAGGGAAAGGCACGATGGAGGCCTTCAAAGGCTTCCAGGGTGTCATGTCAGGCTTTGGATCCCCCCAAATTTTTTTCTGCGGGGAAAAAGTCGCTGTGGAAAAAACGGTGCCCCCGCACGGTTTTATTATTTAGTGCCCCGGCCATCTTTTGGCGAGGGGTTAAGGGGAGCGGGGCCCCAAAACCTTTTTTTTCCCCAAAGGGCCCGGTTTTTAACCGACAATTTTGCCCGGCCCCGGGGGGGGGCGGGTTATTAGGGGCGGGGGGTTTTAAAGGGGTTGGATGGGTTTTTTAAAACACACCAAAGAAAAAAAACCCCCCTTTAAGTGTTTTCTGTGTCCTTTAAAAAGGGGTTTTGTATGGGGGTAAATTTTCCGTATTTTTTAAAAGGGATGATTGGGCAGCTTGTGGGGTTTTTTTTTTATATATTGCTGATCCCAGAGCTTTACAGTCAGTCTGGTAATATTGATAGCATTATTCATATTTTTTTAAAAAATTAAAATTTTTTAAACAGCTCCTAATTATTTGATTTAAAGCCCCCTGTTTTAATGATAGATTAAAAATTTCTTTCCCCCTACAGGGAATTTATAAAATTAAAAAACAAAGCCCCCCCCCGTAATAGTTTAATACATGCCCCCTCCAGGAATTTTTTAAATTACTGGGCCCCCCCCCAGTAATTTAAAAACATTTCTGCCCCCTCCGTAATTTGATAAATACAGCCCCCCCCAGTAATAGTTTTTTACGCCCCCTCCGTAATAGATAAATACATGCCCCCTCCAGTAATTGAAAAAAACATGCCCCCCCAGTAATAAATTTCATGCAAAGCCCCTCCCCGTAAAAAATACATGGTTTCTCGCATTTCCCCCCCCAAATACTAAATACATGCCCATCCCGTTTTAAAAAATGCATGCCCCCTCCAGTACTTTTTTATGCCTTTCCCCGTAATAACCTGCCCCCCCCCCTTTCCCCCAATAGATAAATACAGCCCCCTCCTGTAAAAAATACCCTGGCCCCCCCCGTTAAAAAAATAATGCCCCCCCCATTTAAAAAACCCCCATAGTAATATGCCCCTTTGGGGGTATGCCCCCCTTTTGTAATATTGCCCCCCATAAAAAAATGGCCCCCCCCGTAATATGCCCCATGGTAATATGCCCCCCATAGTAATATTCCCCCCATAGTAATATGCCCCCATAGTAATAAAAAAAAACAAAAAAAAAAAAAAACGTTACTCACCATTTCCCGATCCCTGCAGAGCTCCTCCTCCTCACAGCGTCCAACGAGACCCAGCGGCGCAGGGGGTGTGACGTGACTGCTGCATCACACTCCCTGCGCCGCTCATCGTTGTAGATGCGGAGCTCAGTGAGCACCGCATCTACAATGATAGGGAGAGCAGGGACGGTAATGCACCGCTCCTGCATTCCCAATAGTGAAGCAGCCGCACGATGTGTGCAGCTGCTATCTCTGCACCGCCGGATTACAGCGGCCGTGCAGAGCAGATGCTGACTGCCCGGACTAAAGTCACCGGGCGGCCGGCATCATGTGTCCCGGCAGGGGATGCGCTAAGGCCCGGTCTAAGGGGTTAAACAGCGCGGGCGCGCCTCTCTTCCCCCTGCGCTGTAACCACCGGGTGTTAGCTGCGATCAGCCGCTAACACCCGGCGGCTGTGTGGCGGGGTCACAGAACAATCCCACCACAAAGCCCCTTAGCGACCCTGGGACGTACTCATACGTCCAGGGTCCTTAAGGGGTTAGGGATCTGGTTTGTATTTTCTCTGCCTTTTACTCAGAAATCCTTCTCCAAATCATATAAACCTACATATTACAAAGCTCCCACTATCAAATCCTTCTCTCACAGCAGGTAGCATAAACCACCTGACAGGTTCCCTTTAAAGGAGAGTTCCCACCATAGACTTATGGCATTACCGTGTGACGAGCTCTCCACTCTAAGACGAAATTTTGTTGGAGATCCTGAGATAGGTGCGCACAGCTATCAGAATTTGATGACATATCCTAGCAACATGCCATCAAAGTCTATGGTGGGAAGACCCCTTTAATTAGTCTGGTAGGGACTGTGTAAGATTTTAGGGGCCAGGTGAGTTCTCTAGGAAACAACTGTATTTTCAGCTTATGCCTGGAATATGATTTTATCAGGTTTTAGAAGCATCCTGAGAATAGTGCCACACAGCATAGGACAAAAAACTCTGGAAAGCAGATGGCATTTTTTCCTTTGCAGGACCGCAGTTTTTGGCACTGATTTGTGCAACAACCGCGGTCAGTTTTAGTTTTTGCCTGTACAATTGAGTGTATGAGAATCCGACAGCAAACCGCGGGACTCTGGCGGAATATGCAACATGTTGCATATTCCGCCAGATTTTTACCGCGGTGGTTAAAAACCCGTACTTTACAGATTACAGTACAGGTTTTTTATTGCCGTCTATGCAGCACAGTGTTTAAAAATAATGAAACCGCTGAAAATCCGACAGTATTCCTGTGCTGTGTAGACATAGCCTAAATGTTACATGAAAACTTTTCTCCACCTCACTTTTCTTCTTTAGGAGAATTTGTTTTTTCTAAGTGTCAAAAACTAGTAAAGTAACCCTATAGGGCTGTTCTGCAAACCCTAACACATGAACTGCACAGTCAAAGTAAAATACATAATTTTAACAGAAAACGGATCACACTAAAGCAAATAAATAGTCATAATACAAAGTCTTAACATGCCAAAGGGGAAAAAAATTCCTAATATGGCCACAAAACTCAGTTCACATCTGCTTTGCACATTTTGTGGCTTTCAACAGGAAAAGCAGCACTACATGCAGCACTATTTTTCCTATTAAATTACACCTCAGCAGAACTTGACATATCCCCCCCAAAACAAATTGGTGTCCGTCCTATGATGGATCTTGCAGAGCTTTGGGGTCATAAATGGAAGTCAGCGTAACACACATGTGAACAAGCACTTAAAGCTAAACTGTCAGGGGCTTTATACGGCCCTGTTTGAGAGCAGGATAGTAATAGAGCACTGAGATGTATAGGTTTTGGAGCAAGGTTTCTTAGTATAAAGCAGAGTAAATCCTAAGCGGACTCTAGACAGTGGAAGTTCTGCTGAACCCACCCACATACAGTGATTGACAGCTTCCCTGTATCAGTGTGCACAGAGGACACTGTATTTGGGCGGTGTAAGCAGAACGGAAACTTCAGTTTCACTTTTAAAAATGTTCTCTGCTTTTTACTGAGAAATTGTGCATCAAATCATTGACATCTATATACTAACAGAGCTCAGCTCCTCTCCCTCTATCATATCCTGCTCTTAAATAGGGCAGCATAAGCCACTTGTCAGGTTCCCTATAAACCAGATTTAAAAAGAATGCTTGTAACTATGTCTGGCAATGATCAACTACTTTTCCAACATATGACTTTTCATCCTATTATAGCGATTATCACCACCTATTAAGTGAATACATATTATAAGACTTGTGTATTCCATCTGTGCTATAACTTTGATATCCTCTATACTGGTCTCCAGCAAATCTTGGCGGTCAATAGCAATGTCACCCAGAGCCTTTGTCCTGCTTGCAATGTAGACGCAATTCTGTACAATCACTTCACAGCTAAAGCGGACATATACAATTACATGTATTTTCTCCTCTGCTCCGACTGCTATCTGGAATATTTCTGTCTACTGTTGCTGCCAGGCAGCCCTGATGGAAAGTTATTTCTCATTTCCATCAAACACCCAAATAGAATTCAAGGGGTTTTCCAATATTAAATTCACAAACGTTTCATTCAGTACATGGGAAATAGTTACACAAATAGTTCAGTTCATCGCTATCTACAGGCTGAAAACATGGCCTGACTTAAAAGGGACATTACCATCCACAATGTTTTTTTCTTTTTTCAGATCTTGTGGTCATTCCCTTATGTACAAGACTTCCTGGTTTGTCTCTCGTGAATTTGGGAAGCCCGGCAGTGAGTGAATTGCTTAACGGTTCTCTTCCGGTCTGACTATGGCCTGAGAGAAGTGTTATAAGCAGGGCCTGATAAGTGTGAAGAAAGCTGGAATCCCTGCAGGGCAGAAAAAGATTCACCCATTATATTTTCATGTATTGCTTTTGTCATTGTCCCCTTGGACTAGTCTAATCTATTTCTGTCCAGAGAACAATAGAACGATTATTATGTCATAACCTACTACTTGTAATGAGACTACTTAGAAATAAGCAGCACCAACAGTAAAGTGAGAATAGAATTCAGAAGTTATATATCTTTAGTATCACAGCTAGAAAAGAACAAGATTTTATGTGTAATTTTTAATCACGTAGGACTGTCGAAATGTTAAAAAAATACTGCCAAAAATGATAAAAAATAAAAAAGTTCTCCAGGAATAATGGTTTGTCTCTAATGATTTCACGGTTAATGTGTCCTTGAACCAGTCACTGGCCTCAGCATCCATGCATTTCAGGCATGGAATAATAGAGCGGCAGAAGCGGTTGAGGGGAGTACTGGTTACATTTTTATTTTAACACAATCAGGGACAGTAGGGAACTTCTCAAAAGACGTCTCCATTAAGATGAAAGCAAGGTGCTTGGCTAAATGCTTTCTTTGGTAAAACCATGGTGAACCATAGCAGGCAACCAGGTTTTCTTGAGCACTAGAACACACAATGATTGGCACGGGAAAACCAAAAACATCCAACTCCACTACAGCTGCATAACCTGAACGCCCTGGTGTATATCAAGGTCAGTAAAGAATGATAGGACTTGCACAAAGCAACTTACATGGACTGTGAGGCATTAATAGTCACAAACGCTTGAATATTCTTGCAAACCTAGTATATTATCTATTGTAAAGTGCCAATAGTAAGAGCACAATAAATTCAAAAGGAGCCTAAAGACATAAAACAAATACAATAATCACCCTAAACCAACAAACTGATACAGAAGCAGAGATGACCCTGCCCACGAGGGCTTAAAACCCACTAGGGAGGAGGAGGGAGATGAAGGTTAGGGATGGACATGTTTGCATGGTAGTATAGAGGCAGAAGGATTATTGTAGGTTGTAATCTATCCTGATGGGACTACCGGTTACCTTTGAAAGCTTCAAAAGTGAACGAGAGTAGGATGTCTTGGGCAGTGAGCTCCAGAGTATGAGGGAAGCACGGGAGAAGTCTTGGTGACGGTTGTGTGAGAAGCTGACAAAAGGAGAGCAGAGAAGAAGGTCCTGTGAGCAGCGGAGATGGCGTGTGGGTAGGCATGGTGGGGAATTAAGGCAGACATGAATGTGGGTATGACCATTTATGGACAGCATTAAATGTTCAGCAATGGGTAGTCGCTAAGAGGACTCACAGAGACTATAAGCATTTTATTAATGAGGGCAGAGCTGGATTAAGCAGGCCGCAGAGTTGAGGGTGGATTGTAGGGGGATCAAGAGTGTTGGATGGGGGGCCACAGAGAGGGATGGTGCAGGATCACAATACAGCTATTGACAGACAAAAACTTTGCCTAGACTGATGTGCCCATATTTCAGGAGTCAAACAAGAAGGTTAGTATGTGGCCAAACCAGCACCAAGCACAGGACACGGCTTGGGGAATATTATTGGATGTTGTTCCAGGAGTCCTTGGGAAGTCTACAAGAAAGTGGGGGAAGTTCAAAGGGCATTAAGCCTGTTCACTGAGTAATCTCACTATAATGATGAGTACTACATTCGGTGTGAGTAATGTGCTACACCCAGAATGTTATGAAGTCACTAGCAAGCTGTGTCAGTGGTACAGATCTGGACTATTGATTTTACAAGGATTCACTTTTGGGTGGAATATCTTGGTAACGTAATTCTGCGTGCTTAGACTGGTAGCATGTTGAATGTGTGGGTCAGTAGGAGGGAGAATAGTACAGAAAACAGTAGAAGACTCTCTTTCCAGTCATCAGTGAGTGTACACAAGAGTGACTTACCAGATGTTGGGCGGCGTCCGAAAATCAAAAATGACTTTTTTAATATGGGTTTTAGCTATATATTTTCAAAGTGATCCATCTCATGAAAATTTCTTTAGAGACGTTTTAAGAGACTCCAGTCTGCCACACATGCAGTGTTTGGCTGACAAATTTTAGTCTGGGGTCAAACACTGACACATGCACCCCATCATTATCCTGGTTATATTCCTTCCTTGCACTCCCCTTAGGTTTTGTATCTGATGGCTATATTCCTGCCCTCAGCACACATGCTATCTATATAGACAGAGCAGCTCATCCTCACTAAGCTGGAAGGATTTTATATGCACATGTTATCACTATAGTGGGGAAAAAAATTATTTAGTCAGCCACCAATTGTGCAAGTTCTGCACTTAAAAAGATGAGAGAGGTCTGTAATTGACATCATAGGTAGACCTCAACTATGAGAGACAACATGAGAAAACAAATCCTGAAAATCACATTGTCTGATTTGGAAAGAATTTATTTGCAAATTATGGTGGAAAAGTAGTATTTGGTCACCTACAAACAAGCAAGATTTCTGGCTCTCATAGACCTGTAAGGGGTTATCTCACTACAAGGATTGCTTTTTATGTTAAAGCATAACTTTGCAATATATGTTCATTAACAGTGTCCCACCTATTCTGAGATATTCCCTCTTGTATGGACTGCATCAGCTCCTCAGGTCGCTATAGCTACAGACCTGTTTGATCTCTCATGATAGGCTGCCAACACTGGTTTCTATAGCTACAGACCTGGCTTCTACTACAACCTAGTAGAAGCCAGTAAACACGCCCCTGAATTCAAAATGAAACCAAGAAAACAGGACTGAGGTAAGATGAATCGATGTAGTGAGTCCTCCATTCATTATCTGTAGTAATGGCATAACCTCAAACAGTCACACTCCAAACTCCACTATGATGAAGACCAAAGAACTGTCGAAGGACACCAGAAACAAAATTGTAGCCCTGCACCAGGACTGGGAAGACTGAATCTGTAATAGGCAAGCAGCTTGGTGTGAAGAAATAAACTGTGAGAGCAATAATTAGAAAATGGAAGACATACAAGACCACTGATCTCCCTCGATCTGGGGCTCCACGCAAGATCTCACCCCTAGGGGTCAAAATGATCACAAGAAGGCGAGTAAAAATCCCAGAACCACACGGGAGGACCTAGCGAATGACCTGCAGAGACTTGGGACCAACGTTACAAAGGCTACCATCAGTCACACACTACGCCGCCAAGGACTCGGATCCTGCAGTGCCAGACGTGTCCCCATGCTTCCGCCAGTACATGTCCGAGCCCGTCGGAAGCTTTCTAGAGAGCATTTGGATGGTCCAGAAGAGTATTGGGAGAATGTCAAATGGTTAGAAGAAACCAAAGTAGAACTGTTTGGTAGAAACACAACTCGTCGTGTTTGAAGAAGAGAGAATGTGGAGTTGCATCCAAAGAACAGCATACCTACTGTGAAGGATGGGGGTGGCAACATCATGCTTTGGGGCTGTTTCTCTACAAAAGGAACAGGACGACTGATCCGTGTACATGAAAGAATGAATGGGGCCATGTATCGTGAGATTTTGAGTGCAAATCTCCTTCCATCAGCAACGGCATTGAAGAGGAAACGTGGTTGGGTCTTTCAGCATGACAATGATCCCAAGCACACCGCCAAGACAATGAAGGAGTGGCTTCGTAAGAAGCATTTCATGGTCCTGGAGTGGCCTAGCCAGTCTCCAGATCTCAACCCCATAGAAAACCTTTGGAGGGAGTTGAAAGTCTGTATTGCCCAGTGACAGCCCCAAAACATCACTGCTCTAGAGGAGATCTGCATGGAGGAATGGGCCAACATACCAGCAACAGTGTGTGCCGACCTTGTGAAGACTTACAGAAAATGTTTGACCTCTGTCATTGCCAACAAAGGATATATAACAAAATATGGAGATGAACTTTTATTATTGACCAAATACTTCTTTTCCACCATAATTTGCAAATAAATTCTTTCCCAATCAGACAATGTGATTTTCGGGATATGTTTTCTTCTTTTGTCTCTCATAGTTGAGGTCGACCTATAATGTCAATTACAGACCTCTCATCTTTTTTTAGTGGGAGAACTTGCACAATTGGTGGCTGACTAAATACTTTTTTTCCTCACTGTATTTGTATGCTATCTGACCCCCTCACTCCAAACGCACACACCAACCCTATGCACATTTTACTCTTTGCTTTTTGTTGATCATTTCCTGGCAACTGCATCACACAATACAAGACCATGGTCTCCTATGCCTAGGCACTTATACTTGGCCAGTCTTCCACCTGCATAGAACAGAGCGCTCTGCACTAGGTTCCCTAAAGGTGGTACAGACAGGCATCTCAACTGGTATAATAGTAACCCTACAGGGTGCATATAGTTGCAGCCTGCTATGACTGCATCAAGCAGACATTACATCACAGACATTACTTTAAAGATATGGGGCACATTCTCCACGTAAAAAAAAAAAAATCTTTACACATATTGCCATCACATTACTTTGCTGCCCATATTAGAAGACCAAATATCACTGTACAGTGATTATATATTACTTCTATACAGTTACTAAACAAAACCTACTATACAAAGACAATTATTGGATTTAAAGGGGTTGTCCCACCATACGCATAAATGCATGTTTATAAGATAGGCCATCAATGTGTGATAGCTTTACTCGGAACTCCCACTGATTTCAATAGGAGCATTCCGACCTCCTCTCCGTTTTGGGGCTCACTCTCGAGATAGGGGAGGGCTCCAGAGGTTAAACCTGCAACTGTCACACGTTGATGGCATATCCTATCAAAATTGTGGGACAATCCCTTTAAATGACTGTACTCGTTCAGTTTTCCTGTCTTTTCGTCTGGCCATTCTCCTGATAACCCTTATTCTATGCTTGTTGCTGGGCACTCTGCAGCTGCTGTGCTGCACAGTGCCCCCTAACACTGTACTTCAGAAATAACAGGGATAGGTACCCCCCGATAAAAAAAGCACAAAGTAGTGCCCACAAAGTAGTTGTACCACCTCTTGTACCCCACACTAATAGTGGCAGGCACAGCAACTTTGTCAGAATTAAAGGGTTTTTTCAACATTTTTTTTTTTTTTTTTTTTTAAAACTTCCCTACCTCTTCCCACTGTGCTAAAATAGAAAGTTACCCATACTTATCTCTCCCATCACCTCCAGCGCTGCTAAATTGCTCCACATGTCCTCCTCAGTCACAGACTTCCCACTATGTTCTCCTCCTGCACAGACTGCATCCATTGCCCTCATCTCTCTCTCAGACTGCTCCTTATCCTCCCTTTGACACAGTCTCAACCTTCCTCTGGCCAAACTACTCCCATCACTGCCTGTTCACTACTCCACATGGTGTTCTCCATGCCCTCCCTCCTTGCAGATTTCTTCTTAGGGTCTGTCCACACAGCACTGACAAAATACAGTGTACTTTGTATATTTTTTAAATTTTTTTTTAAACTCAAAGGGGATCGGCTACTGGCCGTGATTTGTGGATTCAGCCGCCCCCTTTGCATTGAACAGTTCATGTTCTGCCCAAAAACCATAAAGTGTTTTAGACCGTCGGATTTTAGATGGTCAGATTTGCTGGCAGAAAATGCGAGCTCAGATTAGATTTTCTATTAAAGTCTTTGAGGAGGGCTGACAGTCAGTTTACAAATCCGAAAACCAGCTGAAAGTCTGACTGAAAACCGGTGCTGTGTGGACAGACCCTTACACTCCACTCACAGACTGCTTCCAATGCAAATCTATCATCATTAGAAACAAACTGAACGCTGATGGTTCAGCTTCCTGTTGCCTCCCTTCACTCATCTACATGAGGAGATTAAAAGGAATGTGCAGTTTTAAAGGTAGGACAAACTAAACATCTATTAGGGCACTGGTCTGGGGATGCACATTCCCGCCTCTGCATGCAGTCAGTATCTTGATGATGTATTTGCAGGACATCACGCATAAAATTTAGTGGCTAAAGACAGCAGTATCAATGGCAACACAGCATCTTTTTGCAAGGTAAGGGAAACTGTTGTGGAGGGGAATAGTGTTGATCGAACAGTAAAATGTTCGAGTCGAACCACGAACTTAACACCACTACTGTTCGAAGTTCGACTCAAACTCGAACTTTTTACTGTTCGATCAACAGTAGATGGGAATTAAAGTGTTGTACGTGTGATCCTTTGTGTCTCCATTTTAATGTATTAGCTAGTATAATGCCACCTAGGCCTTTGCACACGGCACATAAAAGCTGCCTGTATAACTTTTTTCGAATGTGTTTCTAAAATGGCCACTACATAATATGCTTGTACAGATAACTGCTATATAATCCAAGATAGAGCCTCCTTCTGGAACTACACCTGAGATTCGGACATTCCTGAGCTAAAGGGAGTATGTCCCAAATAAGGATGTAACCAATTACAGACTAACAACTATGCTCATGTGATAGAAACGTAGTTGTGGTCATGCTATGACTAAGGGTAGCATTACCCGAAACGCGACAGCTTGCTCTGACCATCATGTTCCTTTTTTAAATTAGTTTGAAATAAAATATTGACTTTTATCATTTTGGTGCTGACCACAACTACGTTTTTATGCTTATGTGATACTTTCTTATCTCACTAACACAAAGGACTATAAGACCTGCTTTTGCTGGTAATAAAACGGGAAGTATATTCAGACCAACTTGAGAGTGTGGTGTGATCTCTCCGTGCTGCACATTTATATCCTAGGATAATTTGGAGACCCCACTAAGATGTAGAGCCCCCTTGTGGTTCCATCCATTACAAAACTAAACTTTATTATGTGCATGAGAATACATTATCCTAATACATGACCTAAAACATCTCATTCGGATCAGGGACAAAGCTAAGTCAAAGGCCATACAATGCCAACAGATAAGCGTTTTGTAGAAGAAAGTTCAGTCTAAACACCACAAACAAAACTAGAATAATTCAATTAAAATGGTAAAATGAATTCTACTCTACAGTCCTAAGTATATAGTGCACATCTTACACCTGCATCAGAAGAACCTCCGTTACAGAGGTGAAAGCGGACCCAAAAATATCCGCTTCTCAATGTTGTTTTGATGGAAAAAAAGTGCAACTTTCTGCTCAATTTTTCCATCCTTTCCTACTGAACCAGATACGGAGGTTCTAAATGGAATCTCCAACAATGCTGTGAACCAAACTGGAAAGATGCCATTACTACCAAAATATCAAACTTATTGTGTGGACTGAGATATTTGATGTTGCTGGAAACCATGTGACTGCAGACATGCCAGTGCAAATCTCCGTGGAACAGACTGTGTGGGGCTGCTACATTAACTCATCTCACTTACTAACCGGGAGAGTGACATAGCAATCCTGCTATTAGCTGTCGCCCCCTCATATTGCTGAGCAGCTGATCGTTAAAACTGTGCTCTTGGGCATAGGGGATCTCTCAGTACATCTCTGTACATGATTTGCAACAGTCAACTGTAAAAATGAATCTATTTAAAGGGAATCTATCACCAATATATTTTTTAATAATTACAATGAGGTATCGAGTTATCTTCTTAGCAGTTTTTATTTCCCGATTGTATTTTTTTTTTTCTGTTGTCTGTATTCATTATGGGGGCAGCCATCTTGTCTGAGCTGCTTTCAATAGTATTCAGAGCGAAGTTTTACAGCAGCTTCATGCACATAGGACCGGACGGAAGAATGTACAGGCAGAATGCTTTGCGGGCGGCCCGCGGGCGGAAAAACCACCAAGCAGAAAACCTGTGCAGTGGGGACTGCTGCCCGGGTTTTCCATAGAGCCACGTTGTGCTCGTTTGCGGCCGGTTTTCAGACGGTCTGCAAAACCGCAAACCGTCTGAAAAACCGGCCATAAACCCATGCCGTGGGGACATGCCCTAAAAACTGCCTGTGCTGATGATGAGGAAACTGCTGAAAAGCTTTTTCTACGGAACAGAAAGTGTCAGACTAGTACTAGGCCAACGTGAAAACTGCAGGATTTTTATTTAACTAATGATACCGAGATAAAAAATGTAAACACATTTTTAGTTAAACAATAGGTTGTTTTCTGATGACACACTGGTGTCACATTTCAATGTAAAAAGTTTTCCAAACAGGAAGTGTCAGACTATTATTAGGCCAAAGTGAAAACTGCGGGGGAAAATGCCCTGTTGGGAAATATAAAAAAATTAAAAAAAAAAAAGCCCATAACCAAAAAATCCAAAAAAAATGTGTTTAAAAAAAAAAACATGTTTTTAAAGGGGTTTTTCTACTACATAAAATTCTTCTTACCTCGGTTCCTGTTTTTTTTTCGGTTTATTTTTAAATTTTCGGGGAGGTTTTAAACCGGGCAAACCACTGGCCTGCGTGTTTGAGTTTGCCGAGGACCCCGGGTTTCTTTTGCTATAAAAACCACCCCTTTGGGGGCCTATCAGGGGGAAAATTGAACAGGTCTGTAGCTATAGGGGACCTGAAGAGTGATGCACCCCATACAAGAGGGGATATCTGGGGAAATTTAGGGGGGGGACACTGTTAAGGGGCCACATATTGAAAAGGGGGATTGTTTTTGAAAGGGATCTTTAACAAAAAATTCCTTGTAGTGGGGACAATCCCTTTAAAATAGATCATTTTTGATGTTTATTTCTTTTTAAGCTCAAAATTATAAATTTTAAACCCCATAATTAGGTAGATTTACTTGAAGGATGCCCCGATTATTCTGTTGTAACTTTGTTAGGACAAAGCAATCTGAACCAAAAAAATACACTATATACCTTTGTGTAATTGATTGCATTCCATTCCATTCTAGAAGCGGTCTTTTTTTTTTCTGACGACACATTTCGGAAAACAGGGGCTCCATGTTCCTGAAGGTATCAGCAAGTATTTTAGCAATATCACATTGGCTGTTTTCCTTCACATACACCTGGAACCAGTGACAGCATGTGACACGATACACTGCAATGTTGCCCTTTCTGCAGCTCTTTGACATGTTGAACAAGATCTCCCATTCTTCTGTGCTAGGAGTCTAAATGGTTTCATAGACGTTGACCCAATAGGTTTACACCATGAAGTTGCACTGCCCAATACTGTACACAACCATCCTAATGAGAAGTCGAGGGGCTGGGATGGGGGTATGCACCCAGAAGTTGCTAACAGAGGTTAAATGTGGCGCCGGCTGTCCGCTGCCTGCCTCATTCATTGTTCAAAGCTCCATATACCGAGGAGCACATTGCAGGTTGTTTTGTGCAGATTGCATCCTCCAGCGAGAGCAATTACAGAATATCACTGCAGTACAGCACTCATTCTCAACAGTTCAACTACTCAATAACCTCTGGGAACTTTTATATCACAAGGACAACAATATCTTTTCTACTGCTCTATGACATAATGCTGGGCCAAATTTACCACAATAAGCATATTGCACAATCTTGTGAAGATGCAAAAAGCATTACGTGATGAAAAATCCTGCCCACCCCATGCCAAGTATCTGTGAGCAAGCGGTTTATAGACCCTGCATTTAAAGTCATGTTTTCTTCCAGTGACTGCTGACTGCTTTCCAGGGAAGCCCGTTTGGGAAACACTAGTGGAGCATTGAAACCGTACAGAAAAGAGAATGTCAGTCTGCCAGGCCAGTGACACAGCTGGTTTAAAAACACTCTCCTGAGCCACAAATGTTGTAAAAGCAATTGAAGCAATCAAGAGTAGTAGTACACAGAAGTGGAATAAAAATGCTGTAAACTATGCTACATCTACTAATACACTGGCCGATTAGTCAGCAACAATACTTGAAGAACTGTTCATTTTAAAACATGCTGTAGAGCTAAACAATCACTGTATCCGAACAGATGTACTAAAGTTTTCATTAACCACGAGTGCCAGAGCGAATATCTGCTACGTCCTTGGAAACTATGAAGAAAGGAGTACAAGGTCATTTTTACTCGACTTACCATTAAGCTTAGCAACATTTATTGCACTGTTATTAATGTTAAAGGGCTCGTCTACAATCATTTTAGTTTTTATTTTTATCATATTAGTGTCCATTTAAAATAAGGACTTGCATTTCCCCTAACCCCTGCACTGTCCTCACTCGCCACTGGTCATCGCGTCAGCAGCAGATTGGCGACAGCAGTCATCTGATGTCACAGTGAGCTCTCCAAACAGTATACTCAGGAGGTGGCCCTTGACCAAACAGTGACAACCCCCTTCAGAAGTAAGTAGATCGGGGAGGGCATTACTTTTTTATGTATATATTTTCAATAGGCAGTGGTATAAATAAAAAAATAAATAAAAAAAACATAAAAATTAGTGTATAATCCATTTAATTTTGTCTGCAACTGTCTTCAAAGAGACCCATTTTGCTTTAGTCAAAATGGATCCTTAAAGGGGTTTTGCCACAGTGTAAAATTGACGTGGGATGTTTGTAAATTAAATAATAAACATTTTCACCATTCATCATTATTAAAAATTCTGGACCGTTTTTGTCTTAGCTGCTCCTTTCGTGATCCATTGTTTACAGCTCATCTCCAGGGGATACGACAAGTGCTGAGAGCTCTTCAGTCCTGGTCGCACATGCTCAGACATCACCTCTCCTCTCAGGCAGCTACTGAGTGCTGTCACTCTACTCCCTTCCTCTGTACTCCTTAGTAATTAGTCAAACAGTGCAAATAAATAAAAAAAGAAACCTCAATCAGGTTTGTACATTGTACATAAAGAGAAATAAAATCCATAGGTTTAGTTCCTGCAGGGATTTGAACCGAGGACCCTTGTTCCTGGAGGCAAAAGTTTTACTGTAGCTACTTACAGTTCTATACATAAACAGCCCTTTCTTTGACTACAGAGAGGAAAGGCCTGGTGATGTCATCCTGCTGGGTCACATGATATGAAATTCAAATAAATAACACACTCCTCCTTCTGAGAACACAGAGCTGAAGAGCTGGATGCAGGAGGTAAGAAATGAGATCGTGGCAAAACCCGTTTAAGGGTATGTTCACATGTCTGACTTTTCTCATTAGAAAAACTGGACGAGGTGATACCTTGGTTTTCTGCTGAGGATTTTTACTTTGCATTTGCCTCTGATTTTGGAAACTGAAATGGGGCTAACCCGGGTTACTGATGCTGAATCCACGAATTTCAGATCTGTGGTGTGGAAAATTGACGCTGTAGTTCTCAGTGTGTACTAAAGCTCAGAGTGGCCATTCAAACGAATGGCAGTCAGATTACACAAGGACTTTAATCTGATATCCAGACTCACAAACAGCATCGAATTCTTTGTTAAAATCCGTTGTGTGAACTTCCCCTTAGGGTGAATGCACCTGGGACAAATTTACTGCAGATGTTCCATCTGGATTCGCGAACTGAAAATCTGCTATGGATTACAGTGCTCACCATGTGGATGGGCTTTTACATATGAACCTTTGATGTGGATTTTAAAAATCCACAGTTTAGCATTTTTATTGTGGCTTTACTCTGATTTACCCAACTGAAATGTAAAATCCATACCAAAATCTGTAGCAGATTTCCCTGTGTGCATTCACACTATGTTGCTTATTATACTGCTGCAAAATATGTATAAAAAAAAAAAAACAGTGTGAACTTTGCAATACATAAACAGTACAATACAATAAACAGGTGGAAACTGTATTTATGCTGAAATCTGATCACCCCAATGTTCAGGCTCAAAGCCTGAGGCTGCCATTCTGGTGACATTTCCTGTTCTATTATCTTGAAAATCTTGTATGGAATCAAATATCCAAACACACTCCTGTCCCCACATACACACAGCGGTCAGGCCAGACAGGATGCTGGTATTGCTACATTTGCTTAATTGGTTTCTCACAAGGTCACAATGACAGCAATGCTCCCGAGAGAAATCAAAAAGGGAACAGGTCATCAAATCTCCAAAAACGGTCATCTCCTGCTGTGAGCCTGTAACTTCAGGCAATTACATTGGGGTATAGAAGTAAGAGACCTAAAAACAAGAGAATGTCAGCAGATTTTGGTTATGCTCCCAACGACACCCCGCTGTAGTCATTGTAACTTACCTTTGCAGAAATGGTGAAATTGCAAATTATACACTGAGGGAGAGACAGTGGTTCTAGAACAACACTCAGCAGCGCTTCAGTGGTGACTAGTCATGGTGTCCTTGTCCTTAGCATGCCCGCTTTGTCTTGACTGTAAGGCTATGTCTACAAAGCACGGGTTTTTAATCAGCATTACAGCGGATTCAGTATTTATAATCCGCCGAAAATCCGATTGTACCCAGTGCTGTGTAGACCGCCATGAAAAATCTGTGCTGAAGTCTACACAGCACAGATTTTATTTTACGGTCGGTTTTAAAATCCACCGGATCCTACTGGATCTTCCACAGGATTGCCGTCAGATTCCAACTCATTCAATGTACGTTGCCGACGGCAAATCTGAAAAGCGACCGTGGTTTTTAGAGCAAATGCGCAAAAAACGAGGTCCAGTGATGTTAAAATAGCGTCAGATTTTGGACGTCATTTGAACATATGCTGTGTAGACACAGCCTTATCTTGCTTGGTGTGTAAAGTCAGTAGTAGCTTTGTCGAGTGGGACATCAATCAAGGCACAGTAAATGTACCAACAACCAGGACACTAGTCACCACTGCAGATGACTATTGCTGAACAGCGCAAGTTGTATGGACGGTGGCTCAGGGGTTACACTGTTACCTTGCTGAGCTCGGGTCCTAGGTATAAACCCCACTAAGGAAACCAGCTGCTAGGATTTTGTATGTTCTCAACTGTTTGTGTTGGTTTTCTCCAGGTACGCTCGCGGGTTCCTCCAAACTCCAAAAACATATTGATTGGTTTAACTGGAATTAAGATTGTGAGTCTCAATGGGGACCAATGAAGAATGGCAATTTTTGTCCAGTGCTGTGGAACATAATGGCACTGTTTAAACAAAATAAGTATATCTCCCTCCTAATAAAACAAGTGATTTCAAAAACGGCACATCTACAAGGGTATTAAGCTGCACAAGTGCTGCCTGGCACTGGTATATTAACCAAAACTCTGATGAACTTTCCCTTTTAAGGGGACACAAAAGGGACTTTTTTATTCTGTTCTCGTACGTTTCATTAAAACTATGGGAGACATGTATGAAGGAAGGCGGCTCGTTTTCAGTGTATAATGTGCCTGAATGTATGAAACTGGGTTTTGTGCGCTTATAAATGAGGTCTAAAGTTTGACACGCTTTCCCTATGTGTTAGGCGCATTACGAAACTTAGGCGCATTAGCAATGCACCCAACATATATAAAGGCTATAGATAGGTTGAAAATAAAAGAAAAGTCATTAGAATAGCATGTCAGTGAATAGAATCTATAGTACTGATCTTGCTTGGTGGACCACAGGTCCCAGCAAGAACTATGCTGTGCTGGTTCTTGCTGTATGTAGAATAAAGGGTGAGAGCAGCAAAACTAATTATCAAATTTATGTAGTAAAAATGAAAAATTGTAAAATCTGAACATCATCATCACTGGGTCATTTAATGTAAAACTAGTTTTAGATTCTATTACACTTAAATGCATTTTATAGGAGATATTTTTTATATTTTCGGGATATTATATATTTTTAGATTAATTTTATATGATAACATTTTTATTAAATTTAAATAATTTAATTTTATATAGTTTGATAATTATCAGAAATTACTTTTTATTAATTATTGTGCTGGTGTAAGTTGAGAAATAAGGGACATCTTTTGGCCTAACAGCAAATCTAGCTCCACTTCGACTCCTCAGGCTCAGACAGACCACATTGAAATAGGTCTGCCTGTCTCAGCAGTAATGCGCCTAGTTTTGCCGAACCACATTCATATATGTGTCTTATATTACGAATGTGATGCAACACCCCCCCTGAGGGCTCCTGTGTTAGGCCCTTTAGAAAGTGTCGGGTCTTACGAACAATGCGCCTAACACATTCATTAGGCGCATTTGATGTCATAGTCCGCTCACTTAGGCGCATTAGACATCGTAGCCGGCTCACTTAGGGTGAAAAACCCGATCATACATGTCCCCTATGTCTCTACACAAAGTCAAAACACTTTATCAAAGAGGAGAACCTTTCCCAACACAGCAGTAAAGTAAATCAGGTTTCCTCAAGTCTGGCTAAAAATGGGTACAACCGCTCCAGCTCGAAGTCTGAAGGCAATAAATCATTGGGGTTCTGAATTTTTAAAGATGTCTATGTTTTCATCATCTTGGTGTAGTTATTTCAATCCATTCTACTTGTAAACCCAATAACCCCTCACTCTTAGGGGCCGTTCACACAGCTTATTTCGCCGCAGATTGGCGCCGTACTCCGCGCCGGATTTGCGCTGCAGTACGGCGCCAATCCGTCGCAGTAATTACGGTAATCCACAGTTCTCAGAGAGAACAGTGGATTCCGTCGCTCCTCCCCGCTCGGCGAATCCGCCGGGCGGGGAGAAAGTGACATGCACATTACCCAGGCGCAATACGCGCCGTGGATAATACAAGTCTATGGGGCCGGGGAGCCGCGCCCCGCCCCTTATTCAAGCCGGAATTGCGAGCGCAATCCGGCTCGCAATTACGGCTTGAATAAGCCGTCTGAACACGGGCTTACAATGCTGTCATTCGACTGTCCCACTGGAGGAAGAGGCAGTTGGCAATTACATCGGTGTGCATGGCTGTATCACAATACACGATGCATCGTCTTGGGTCTAGCACTCTGTAACGGTATGTGGTACTTCAGAGCAGAGGCACTCCTGTTTCATAAGCCGTGTTGTGTGGGTGACAAGTCCCTTTCAGAGTAAGTGAATGTAAATACAGGATGATTTCTCGTTGTTTTACAGCTATTTCCAGCCTATTGTCGTCCAGAGACACTATAGTATATTCCACAAAAAGTCTGCACATTAGTTACGTCACTTGTAGCACTACTGATACTTCACACAAATGCTTTGCCATTTACCAATAATAAGGCTACGTCTACACAGCAAGGACAAAATACGGGTTGGATTTGAATCAGAACCCGCCCAGTATTTTACGCTTGGCTTTAGTTTCTTGTCGCGGTTTCTTGCAGTGGTTTTCAGGTGCCCTATTCAATTGAACAGTACATAATCCGCTGCTTTACGGTGGATTATAGAACATGTTCTAAGTTTTTTCAAAACCAGCGGCTTTGAATTTCGACCTCAGAAAATCCGAGCTGAGTAGAATACAGCTCAGATTTTCTATTGAGGTCTCTGGGGATGATTTACAGTCAGATTTCTACAGATTCTAAAAACTGAATCCACTTAAAAGTCTGACTGTAAACCAGTGCCGTGTAGACGCACCTTAAAGAATTTATTGTTGTAGTTCTAATCTGCTCTGCACTTTACAATAAAGAAACAAACGCAATTTGCCATCTCCTCTTACTAAAGTGGAAGATGGGGGTTTTTAAGGGTGCGTTCACACAGTAAAGGACAAATACCAGTCGGTTTGCCGGCCGGTATTTGTCCTGTTTTGCGGCTGTCCGCACGGCTGCGGGGGGTACGGCATTTCTCCGCGATGAGCCCTCCCCCTTCACATTGACATGCACATATTCCGTCCGAAAACCGGATGGAAAAATGTGCAAGCACAATATTTTTCGGGCTGCCGCCGGTTTGAAAAACTGCCATGCGGAAAACCCGTGCAGTGGGGATTGTTGCACGAGTTTTCCATAGAAGCCCTTTGTGCTCATTTGCGGCCAGTTTTTCAGACGGTATGCAAAACCGCAAACTGTCTGAAAAACCAGCCGCAAACCCGTGCTGTGGGGACATGCCCTAATGGTTTCAGCTCATGTCAGTGGAATGCAAAGAAACCTCAAAGGCTTTGGACAACTTTGCACTAATTTTATATTGTTCATGTGCAACCTAACTGTAAAACTTTCAAAAAAAAGTCATTAAAAAATTCCTACCATTTTGTTACCTTAAAGTCTGATTACTGTACCAATTACTGTTTGTGGTTGTGCTATTCCTTCTGTCATAGATCTAGCAGCACACTGCTCTTGCCTTGGTTCTCCTCTGCTCCCCCCTTCTTTTATCTCTGTGTTAAACATGGCAGCAGAAGAGAGAATTAATTTGTACAAGGATGGGATTGAGAAAAACACCCAAGTCTTCATGGAGGGCAGATCACACAGTTATTACAATATTGGACAGCAGAGAAAATATACACAGCACTCTACATTGGAGAGGAGGGGGAATCTTACAAACTGGTTTGGGGCATTTCTGAGGGCCCTAGAGTGTTTGAAATGCGTCCCTGGGGTGTCTGGCCGCGCCCTCTGTCAATCTGTGGGCGTTCCCAGGCAGTTTTAGCCCCCACCTGCTGCCAAGTTGTACAGGTTTGTATTAACGGGGTGTTCAATATGCAAAACTTAACTCATATTGCGTGTGGTAGAAAGTAAAAAATCTCCAGTATAGTAATTAAATATTTCCTGTAGTTTAACCATAATTATTGGCTCAGAATCTAATGTTTATAGCTTGTTTGCCATAGGATATGACCTGTAGCTCAGTTTTAGGTTTCTTATAGGGCATGCTCAGCTCCAGCACTAGGACAGTGAGCTATGCATATATAAAGCAGCAGGAGTTGAGATGGATGTAACTAGGAACTAAAGTGAGACACTTAGCAGTAAGTAAGCACAAGGAGATACACAACAGGGTAAAGACCTGCTCTTTAGCATCAGGGAAAGAGAACAGCTTAAAACCGATATCAGCAATGCATTATGGGAACTGTAGTTTGACACCCACATAAACTGCTGCTAAACCCAGATTTTCTGCACTGAGGAGGAGAACATAGGGAGCATCAGTGTGACCAAATAATACATGAGCTGGGTGTAGGATCCGTGTTCCACTGTTGCTGAGTGTGTAATGACCCTGCAGTCCACTTTGAAGTTTTTATTTTCCGAATGGCGGAATACCCCTCTCAGCCTCTCCAGAAATGATTTTGTTGTCCCACATGGACGCTAAGTGACCAGCGACTGACATGTGGAGTGCAATGATTATTTCATTCACCTGAGAATCCACTATGGCCTTCAGGAATTTTTTTCTCTATCTCCTGGGCTGCAATGTAATTCTCCTTTTGGTCTAGAACAGTGTTTCTCAATTCCAGTCCTCAGGACCCAGCAACAGGTCGTGTTTTCAGGATCTCCAACAGAATGCACTGACAATAATTACATCACCTGTGCAATACTGAGGAAATCCTGAAAACTTGACCTGTTGGTGGGTCCTGAGGACTGGAGTTGAGAAACACTGGTCTAGAAGATCAATGGGAGAGCAGATTCCTTGAACATATGATGTAAACCTGACCTTACATAGTATTCTAAGTGCATACCTGCAGCTGGAAAGAGTAAGTCCAATATTTCAATAACTATTGTGTGCAGCAATGTGTGTGTGAGTATGTGCATATACAGTATATGCAGTTTTGTTTGTTGTCACAACAGTGGACAGGTGTCAAGGTATCCACTTGTAGACACACAAAATGCTGCAAGTTATTTTTCCCAAAACAGATCTGGTTACTTCTACCAGTATTGCCTAGAAGTAAAACCGTTTGTGGACTTCAGTCAACCACGGCAGGTGACCATGAGCTACTGCAGTCATGCAAATAGCTATCCATAAATCAAGGTGGATTTATAAACTTTATTACATACCCATCTGTATTTATTAAAGGGTCACTACAGTATACAGAAATTGTCCTGTCAATAAAACTACAACTTTAAGGCCAACCACACTGCTAACCAGCAAACAAGAAATTTGGAATCACCAAAGGACAACTGTCAACAAGAGAACCAGAAGAGCTGTTGGTTAAAAAAAATGCTTGTTATCTGTAAGTAACTTCATATGTGAACCCATCCAAACATAACTAAAGTCCCGTGCCTGACCACACAACACTGGATTTCACAACTTTGTAAGTGTCTCTTAGGGAATGTTCACACACGTGTTGACTTCGTGTTTACATACATGTATAGATGTGTGTTTGGATCCGTGTTCAGACCCTAAACGGACCCAAACATGCATCTAACAATGTGCAGTGTGATGTACATTGCTTTCAATGTAAAACACGCATCAGTGTTCAGCTGAGTGATCGCAGATGCGCGTTTACTTGCGTCTTTCGGATCCGTTCAAAGAATTGTCATGTCAGCTCTTGATCCGTTTGATGCAGCAGGCACTGTATTCAAAACTAGAGGGAGCGTTTCTACTGCAGCCAAAACACATCCAAACATGCACCTGAGAGTTGGATGCGTTTTGGATTCGATTGACGCAGCGCTTTTGGATGCGATTTTCGGATCCTTGTGAACATACACTAACAGCTATATGGACTGTTTTTCGGCTTAGTATCAGAATCAGGGCTGTGGAGTCGGAGTCGTGGAGTCGGTGGCTATTTTGCAGGAGTCGGAGTCATCATAAAAGGGAAAATATATAATTAGTTGGTCAAGTTGGTTCGATACGGTGCAAAGAGCAAGAAGAATTGGGTCCGGCCAGTGCGGCTGCTCCCATATCTTCAGCCTCATCACATGAGGAGTGTAATTGATGACATGGAGCAGGCAAAGCGCTGCTTCAGGGGAAAAGATTCTGCTCCCATGACAAACAGAGTTCAGCAAAATTTTTCACCTGCTTTCAAAGAAGTAGAAGAGTTCAACCATTCATCAAAACTGACTGTGGCTGAGACAATTCCTTTATACCCTAACATTGTTAGAGATGTTGCCCCTGTGGTCACCGCTTTGCCCCCAACCCAAGTTAGTGTAGAGAGGCCGTTCTCTAGCCTGGAAATAATGAGATCAGATGTGAGGTCATGTATGCAGGATCTGATGGAGGCAATACTATTTCTCAGAACTAATTCAGAGACTCCACAAATGTTCCTGCAGGGTTTTGCATATTTCCAATTTTTTTGTGTCCTAAAGTCGTATCCAATAAATATATTTTACACTGACAAGCAAAATGGTAACAATGTTCTGAACTTGTGACTTTCAGACTCCATATCTCACCCTCCACTATAACTTTGAGGCTATTGTAATTTTATATACAGTCATCTTACATATCTTATACATAAATTTGACTTGCAAGTATTTAGCATCTGTTTAGTTCTGCAGATTCTTTCCAGTAACTGCATTGTTAGGCTATGGTCACACGGCTTATTTCAGAACGTATTTACATCGGATTGCCGATGGTAAATACGTTCTGAAATCAGTTGAAAATCAGTTGCAAATAAGTGCCACTAAGTGTGGCACGTATTTGTAACTGATTTCCCGACGGATTCACCATCTCCAATCATTGTAGGTGATGAATCCGTCCGGAAATAATTGACATGCACATTGTTTTTCCGTCAGGATTGCCGTCGTCAATCCGCGGTGGCAATCCGGAACGGAACTACGCGTCGTGTGAACGACGAGCCGTATTTTCTATTGAAATCAATAGAAAATAGGCTGTTACTTATTTCTGACTGATTTGCCGACGGATTGACGATCGTCAATCCGTCGGCAAATCCGCGGCGAAATAAGCCGTGTGAACAAGGCCTTAGTGTTTTGCTCCTAAAAATCAAAGTGTTAATTTTTATTATTTTGTTAGTATTTAGTAAATCCACCGTTGGTTTTCAGCTCTGCCTGAATCCTTCTGGGCTCTGAATCGGTTTCAAGCATATCTTGACCAAAATCTGATCCCAGGTCTCTCCTACACATTCCTAATATTGGTGCAGACTGGACTTGGATACAAATACAGATTTTTTTTCAACTCTACCCACAAGTGTTCAAAAGATCAAAACCTTGTTACCCTTTTGCTTGTCAGTGTCTGTTCTACCTAAATAGCTTGATTATTGTATCATAAGATGATAAACAGCCTGATGTTACCATTTTACTACAGTAAAGTTATCACTTAAACATGCGCCGTGAATGAGGGAGTCAGAAGTCGGAGGTTTGGGAAATTGAGGAGTTGGAGTCGGGCTTTGGGTTGCCGACCACCCCTGACTAATAGTCATTTTTCTTGTAATTAAGTTCACACAGTTG